>CM028130.1:149150000-149342500 GCA_016271365.2 Neoceratodus forsteri | reverse complement strand
TACAAATGAAGAGGGGAGACAGTAGAAACGCCTGATACAGAAGTTGATACCAGCCCATTTACAGAAGAAAGGGTTATGAAAGAACTTTAAAAACTGAAGGTGGACAAAGCAATGGGGCCTGATGGGATTCATCCCAGAATTCTAAAAGAACTAAGGGTAGAACTAGTGACACCACTGACTACCCTCTTGAACAAATCATGGGAGGATGGGGTGGTACCCGAGGACTGGAGGAGGGCAGATGTGATTCCCCTTCACAAAAGTGAGAGCAAGGCAGAAGCAGAAAACTACAGACCTGTTAGTTTAACCTCAGTGATAGGAAAATGATGGAATCACTTCTGAAGGAAAGAAGTGTAAAGTACCTAGAGACCAGAGGGCTGGGACCAAGGCAGCATGGATTCACAGCGGAAGGTCATGCCAGACAAATCTGATAGATTTCTTTGACTTGGTGACCAAAGTAGTAGATCAGGGAGGGGCTGTGGACATGGCCCCTAGACTTTAGCAAGGCATTTGACAGAGTCCCACACAAAGATTAATATACAAGTTAGCCAGCCTGGGAGTGGGTCCCAAGATGACAGCCTGGGTAAAAGAATTGGCTGGAGAATAGGACACAGAAAGTAATAGTAAATGGAGTCCACTCTGAAGAAAGCGGGGTTACTAGTGGGGTACCGCAGGGGTTCAGTATTAGACCGGTCCTCTTCAATGTCTTTATGTTTACATTGCAGAGGGACTGAAGGAAAAGTATGTCTCTTTTGCAGATGACACAAACATCTGCAACAGAGTTGATGTACAAGGTGGGTGGAAAGGATGAGAAGGGACTTGGCAAGGTTAGAGGAATGGTCAAATGTATGGCAGCTCAGATTCAATGCTAAGTAGTGCAAGGTAATGCACCTGGGAAACAAAAATCCAGGGAGAGTACACAATGGGGGGTGAGATACTAACAACAAAAATGGAAAGGGACCTGGGGGTAGTCATATCAGATGACCTAAAGGTGGGCAAGCAATGTGAGAGGGCAGCAAGGAGGGCTGGGGGGATACTGGAATGCACAGGGAGAGGCATCACCAGTAGAAAACAGGAAGTTATTATCTCTCTGTACAGACAGCTGGTCAGACCCCATCTGAGTATTGCGTGCAGTTCTGGAGACCCAGTCTCCGCAAAGACGAGACAGGATTGAAGCTGTCCAGAGGAGGGCAACTAAAATGGTGCAGGGTCTGCACTGGAAGACATATGAGGAGAGACTTATGGAGATTAATATGTATAGCCCTGAGGAAAGGAGGGAGAGGGGGACATGATAGAAACTTTCAAGTACCTCAAGGGAATCAACAAAGTCCAAGAGGGTAGTATCTTTCAAAAAGAGGTGTGCAAGAACAAGGGGCACAATTTGATGATAGAAGGGGGCTCAAAAGGTAATTTAGGGAACTATTTTTTCACAGAGAGGTTGTGGATGCATGGAGCGGCCTTCCGGAGGAGGTTGTGGAGTCAAAAACAGTGGTGGAATTCAAGCATGCATGGGACAGTCATAAGGCAATTCTAGGGGGTGGGGGTAGGAAGAAGTAGGCTGCTGGTTAACTAGGATCTGCAGCTTATCCAGTAGGTAGGGAAATGGGCAGACTGGGTGGGCCAAGCGGTCCTTATCTGCCGTCAAATTCTACGTTTCTATGTCTGTCTGCGTCTGTCTGTTTCTCTGTGTGTCTGTGTGTCTCTCTGACTCTGTTTCTTCCTGTGTCTGTCTGTGTGTGTGTGTCTGTCTGTATGTCTCTATGCGAGTGTCTCTCTGTCTGTGTGTGTGTGTGTGTGTGTGTGTCTGTCTGTCTCTGTCTGTCTCTGTTTGCGTGTGTGTCTGTCCATCTCTGTCTGTGTGTCTGTCTACGAGTGTCTCTGTGTGTCTGTCTCTGTGTGAGTGTGTCTGTCTGTGTGTGTGTGTGTGTGTGTGTGTGTGTGTGTGTGTGTGTGTGTGTGTGTGCGTGTGTGTGTGTGTGTGTCTGCCTCTGCCTGTCTCTGTGTCTCTGTCCGTCTCAGTGTCTGTCTATGTGTGTCTCTGTGTGCCTGTCTCTGTGTGTATCTGTCTCTGTGTGTATCTGTCTCTGTCTGTGTGTCTGTCTCTCCGTTTGTCTGTCTGTGTGTGTCCGTGTATGTATCTGTCTCTGTCTGAGTGTCTCTGTCTGTGAGTGTCTCTGTCTGTCTCGCTGCGTCTCTGTGTCTGACAGACAGACACAGTCACACAGAGAGGCAGCGAGACACAGACAGAGACAGAGACACAGACAGAGACAGACACAGCCAGACACACAGACAGGCACAGACATACAGAGAGACACACAGACACAGAGACAGACAGACACACGGAGAGACACAGAGACAGACAGTCAGAGACATAGACACAGACGGACAGATACACACAGACACAGACCGAGACACAAACGCAGAGGCAGCGAGACACAGACAGAGAGAGAGACAGAGAAACACACAGAGTGCATTAATGGGGGGTGCTGTACTGCTGGGGTGTGCCGTCCTTCGGATGAGATGTTAAACCAAGGTCCCTTTTGCCCATCCTGGTGTTGTCCTTGTGGGTGTCCAGTTGGAAGTAAAATAACTCAGAGCATTCTTCACAAAGAGTAGGGAACATTCTCGGTGTCCTGGCCAACATTCCCCTTCCAATAAACCAGTTCATGCAGTTATCCAGGCTGTGTGTGGGTGATGATGTGCGATATGGCCGCCACCACACATTCAGTCACTTCACTACCAGTCTAGCATTGCTTGCAAAGCGCTTTGGGATACACTGTATATGAAAAGCGCTATATAAATGCTGATTTTTCTTCTTCTTGTATATTCTCCCAACTCTTGTAACCCCCCCCCCAAAAAAACACTTATGGAAACAAGCTGTTGACAGCTCATGTTGTCTTTCCTGGTGAAACATTTTCCAAATAAATGAAAATAAACGTCTGACATGTCTGGCTTTTCGTGAACTCAAAAAGCTATAGAAGGATTGCCAAGACAGGTCTGAGCTAACTTAAAAACGCTGTTAGAAAGGGATGGCTGCCATGGCAAGTCATGGTAACTAAAACAAAAACAAAAAAAAAGACGAGTGAGAGATGGCTAGCATGGCAGGTCTGGGCCAACTAAAGAAACTCAGAGACGGAGAGAGATGGACAGACAGAGATGGACAAACAGACAGACAGACACAGACGGAGAAGGCAGCAATGTGAGAAGGCAGTGAAGAGGGCTGGGGGGATATTGGGATTCATAGGGAGAGGCATCACCAGTAGAAAACAGGAAGTTGTTGGCTCTCTGTGCAGACAGCTGGTAAGACCACATCTGGAGTACTGTATACAGTTCTGGTGACCCCATCTCCGCAAAGACAGACAGGGTGGAGGCTGTTTAGAGGAGGGCAACCAAAATGGCACAGGGTCTGCACCAGAAGACATATGAAGAAAGACTGAAGGAGCTTAAGATGTATAGCCTCGAGGAAAGGCGAAGAGGGGGACATGATACAAACTTTCGAATACCTCAAGTGAATCAACAAAGTCCAAGAGGGTAGCATCTTTCAGAAAAACAGATGTGCAAGAACAAAGGTGGCACAATTTGAAGAAGATAGAGGGATGGCTCAGAGGTGATGTGAGGAAGTATTTCTTCACAGAGAGGGTTGTAGATGCATGGAGCGGCCTTCCTGAGGTGGTCGTAGAGTCAAAAACAGTGGGGAATTCAAGAATGCATGGGACAGACATAAGGCAATTCTAGGTGGGGGGTAGGAGGAAGTAGGCTGTTGGTTAACTAGGATCTGCAGCTTATCCGTTAGGTAGGGAAATGGGCAGACTAGGTGGGCCAAGCAGTCTATCTGCTGTCAAATTCTATGTTTCTATGAGACGGAGACAGACAGACGGCGACAGACAGAGACAGAGAGACAAAGACAGACAGAGACAGACTGACAGAGAGAGAGAGAGAAGGCAGCAATGTGAGAAGGCAGTAAGGAGAGCTGGGAGATATTGGGATGCTAGGGAGAGGCATCACCAGTAGAAAACAGGAAGTTGTTGGCCCTCTGTACAGACAGTTGGTAAGACCACATCTGGAGTACTGTGTACGGTTCTGGAGACCCCATCTCCACAAAGACAGACAGGGTCGAGGCTATTCAGAGGAGGGCAACCAAAATGGCACAGAGTCTGCACCAAAAGACATATGAAGAAAGACTAAAGGAGCTTAAGATGTATAGCCTTGAGGAAAGGAGGGAGGAGGGGGACATGATACAAACGTTCAAATACCTCAAGGGAATCAACAAAGTCCAAAAGGGTAGCATCTTTCAGAAAAACAGATGTGCAAGAACAAGGGGGCACAATTTGAAGATAGAGGGGACGGCTCAGAGGTAATGTGAGGAAGTATTTCTTCACAGAGGGGGTTGTAGATGCATGGAACAGCCTTCCTGAGGAGGTCGTAGAGTCAAAAACAGTGGGGGAATTCAAGAATGCATGGGACAGACATAAGGCAATTCTAGTGGGGGGTAGGAGGAAGTAGGCTGTTGATTAACTAGGATCTGCAGCTTATCCGTTAGGTAGGGAAATGGGCAGACTCGGTGGGCCAAGCAGTCTGTCTGCTGTCAAATTCTATGTTTCTATGAGACAGAGACAGACAGACAGCGACACACAGAGTCAGGCAGTGACAGGCAGCGTCTGACTCTGTGTGCATCTCTGTGTCTCCATCTGTCTCTGTCTGTCTGTGACTCTCTACCCATGTCTCTGTGTCTGTCTCTGCATGTCTGTCTGTCTCGCTGCCTCTAGTTGTCACCCTGTCTCTGCGTCTCTCTGCCTGTGTGCATCTCCATCTGTCTGTCTCACAGAAATATAGAATTTGACGGCAGATAAGAAAAAAACTACTCACCTTAGTAATTATGTTTCTTCTAATGGAGTCTTGCTGTATTCTGACTATTGCAGTTAGCCCCAGCCTTTAAACTGCCCCGGAGAACAAAGGGTTAACTTTCTATGCAGCGCATAGAATGCTGAGCTCGAGCTCAGTTGAGGTCTCTGTCTGGAGCCCTTTGAAATCCAACCGTCAGATTCTTACAAGCAAAAACTCACTAACTATCCCATGTGGAAATTGTAAAATTTTTACTAGCCAACTGGCAACAAAAAGTTTTGGATTCCCAAAGGAAGACTCAAAACCAAAAACCAATCCAATAAGAATAATAATAAAGCAAACACCCAAGCAAAAAAGAAGAGGTTGTAAAAGGAGCACCCCTGGGGTGCAACACTGCGCCTGCCCACCAACTTTCCAAAAACAGGTTCTGAGAGGGGAGGCAGGGAGGGAGGGAGGTCAGAATACAGCAAGACTCCATTAGAAGAAACATAATTACTAAGGTGAGTAATTTTTTCTTCAAACAACATGAAGTCTTGCTGTATTCTGACTACAGTACTGCAGACTACCAAGCAGTACCTCCATGGAGGAGGGAGAGAACCTACTTTGGGAATAGGCTCTGAAGTACTGCTGTGCCAAACCAAGCATCACTCCTAGCCTGGATATCCAGAGAGTAATGCTTGGTAAAGGTATGGACTGTTTTCCAGGTGGCTGCTTGACAAATTTCTAAGAGAGGAATATCCCTGGCAGCAGCCAGGGAAGCAGCTGTACCTCTGGTGGAGCGAGCCCTCAGGCCTGAGGGTGGAATTTTTCCTAGTTTCTCATAGCAGAATTGTATACAAGACACAATCCGCCTGGCAATAGTTCTCCTGGTGGCAGGTTTGCCCTTCCCCACTTCTCCATAAGTGAGGAACAACTGGAGGGAATCAAACCTGTGACCCTTGGTACGCTCTATATAGTAGCTAAGGGCCCTTTTAACATCTAAACTGTGTAGCCTCCTCTCTCCTGAAGAAGAATGATCGGTGAAGAAAAAAGGGAGAGACACAGACTGATTCAAGTGGAAATCTGAAACCACTTTGGGCAAGAACCTTCTATTGGTTCTAAGGACCACTTTATTCCTATGAAAGGAGATAAAATCAGGTTCCACTGACAGGGCTTGCAATTCACTGATACGTCTGGCAGAGGTAATGGCTACTAAAAACACAGTTTTCCAAGTCAAGTACTTAAGCTCTGCTGAGGACATAGGTTCAAAGGGAGGTTGCATAAGTTGAGCAATGCAAACATTTAAATCCCAGGCAGGGGTAGGGTCTCTAAAGGGAGGATTGGTATGAAGTAATCCTTTAAAAAATTTACAGAACACAGGATGAGATGATAGTGAGGAAGACTTCCCCACTGACAGAAAAGCAGAAACAGCTGACAAGTGCACCTTGAGAGTAGCTGGTCTGAGGCCTAAGCCATTCAGATGAACCATATAATCTAGAACTGTAGGCAATCAATTCAGCAGTGTCTGGGAAACATGTTTCTTGGAACACCAAATGCTCAATCTCTTCCATTTGGAGTTATAGGTTTTTCTAGTGGCGGGTTTTCGAGAGGCTTTGAAAATAGTCAGAACTCCCCGAGACAGATGCAAATCTGCATACTCTAACTCTTCAAGAGCCATGCCTTGAGATTGAGAGACTGAAGATTGGGGTACCAAATCCTCCCCTGAGAGGAGGTTAACAGGTTGTAATTCCTGGGAAAAGACATGGGAAGATGGACTGCTAGGGACAGCAACAGGGGATACCATGGATGTCTGGCCCAGTCTAGAGCAATCAGAATCACTTTGCAAGGTTGTGACCTTATCTTTACTAAAACTTTGAACGGTAAAGGAAAGGGAGGGAAGGCATACAGAACTTTCCCTTCCCAGTTCAGATTCAGAGTATCCAGAGGGACTGAGCCCAAGACTGGGGGTCTGCAACAAAAGAGAGAAAGTTGGTGATTGTCTGGGGCTGCGAAGAGATCTATCTCTGGAGTACCCCACCTTGAAAAAATCACCTTCAAGACCAGAGGGCCCAGGGACCATTCGTGATGGCCCTGTGAGAGCCTGCTCAGTGCATATGCTAGTACATTGCCCTTTCCTGGAAGGTGGACTGCTATCAGAGAGGTTTGCAGGGAATAAGCCAGGGACCACAACTTCATGGCTTCTGTGCACAAGGCCGTAGACAGAGTGCCTCCCTGCTTGTTGATGTACCACATGGTGGTGGTGTTGTCTGTTCTGACTTGAACCACCTTGTTCTGCACTGACTGAGAGAAAGCTTGCAGAGCCAGAAAAACTGCCCTGAGTTCTAGGAGATTGATATGAAGAAGGGATTCCTGAGGGGACCACAGTCTTTGGGCAGTGAGGGCCCCCAGATGGGCTCCCCAGCCCAGAAGGGAAGCATCCGTGGTAAGGACCACTGAATGAGACTGAGTAGCAAATGGGACCCCTTGCCTTAAATTGTCCTGATCCTGCCACCATTGAAGGGCTTGGATCAGGGTCCGAGTCACTGGAATCAGTTTGGTAAGGGAATCCATCCTCTGGGACCAAAAGGCCCTCAGATGGAACTGAATGTCCCTCATCTGGAATCTTGCCCCTTGGACCACTGCTGTAGAAGCTGCCATGTGGCCCAAGAGCTGGAGGAAATGCCATGCTGGTCGAGACACCTGAAGGCTGAAGGAAGAAGCCAGTTCTATAAGAAGTCTTGCCCTTTCCAGGGGAAGAAAGACTCTTGCTTTGACAGTATCTAGCTCTGCCCCTATAAAGGTAACGAGCTGCACTGGCTCGAGAACTGACTTGGGAAGGTTGAGAAGAAATCCTAGAGAAGTGAGCACTTGCTGGGTCACTTGCAGGTCTGACTTGACTTGGGGTCTGGAGACTGCACCACTATAAGCCAGTCGTCCAGATATGGAAAAATGGAAATCTTTTGCCTTCTTAGAAAGGCAATGACTACTGCCAGGCACTTTGTGAACACCCTTGGGGCTGATGTTAGACCAAAGGGCATTGCTTTGAACCGATAGTGGCCTGAGGGCAACTCGAACCTGAGGTACTTTCTGTGGGAGCACCTGATGGGAATGTGAAAACAGGCATCTTTGAGGTCAAGGGAGGCTAGCCAGTTCCCTGGCCTTAGAGAGGGAAGAATTATTCCCAGAGTTACCATCTTGAACTTTGGTTTTAAAAGATGTTTGTTCAAGTATCTTAAGTCTAGGATGGGTCGCCACTCCCCTGTCTTTTTTGGGGTAAGGAAGTACCTGGAGTACAGACCTTTGCCCCAGTCTAGGGTAGGAACTCTCTCTATGGCTCTTAAGGCCAGAAGAGACGAAACCTCTGCCTCTAGGGCAACGATTTCTGAGAGACCTGCAGGTGGAAAAGATCTGGCTCTCATCTTCGGAAATTTTTTGAAGCTGAGAACCAGTCCCTGGCTTACTACTTTCAGGACCCACTTGTCTGAGGTAACAGACATCCAGTCCTGGACAAAGTAAGCCAGCCTGCCCACTACTGGAATAGGAGAGTCGACACGGGCAGACCCAACAGGGTGTCTGCTTGGCAGGGGCCTTAGGCTGAGGAGTGGACGCAGCCCTGCTCATCCCCCTTCTATCTCTCCCTCTGAAGAACCCCCTCTGTGAAGAGAGAGAAGAGGCCTGTGCTTGGTAAAAAGGCCTATGAAAAGGCCTACCCTTGCCCCTAGACTGCTGCCTTTGAGGAGTTGCCTGCCTCTCCTTGGCCTGAGCACTCCTCTAAGTGGTCCTGTACTCATCCATTTTCTCCATGCAATTCTCTGTCTGCTCCGCAAACAGAGAATTACCCACTACAGGAAAATCCATGGCCTTAGCCTGGGTGTCCTGAGAGAGGCTAGTACATCTGAGCCAAGCCATTCTCCGAAGAGCCACAGATGTAGCCATGACTCTTGATGACACATCATTGGAGTCCACAGCAGCATGAAACTGTACTTTTGATGCCTCAATCCCATCTGCAGCCACCTCCTCCAGCTCCTTGGCTAGCTGGGGGGAGGCCTGTTTAGCCAGCGCCAGTACAGTGTCCCACCTGGACTTCTGGTGCCTGGCTGTATAAACCATATAATTCGCCTGCCTGAGTCCCAAGGAAGATGCCATGTACTGTTTTTTTTGCCATGGCATCAATCTTCCTGGAGTCTCTGTCTGGGGTGTGTGAAGCCAAGGAAATGTTTGCCTTGTCACAGGCAGCAGCCTGCACTATCCCAACATGGCTGCATTGCTGGTATAAAAACTCCGTATCCGAGCCTGATAGTGTGTACCTCTTGTCCATCCTTCTGTCAACAGGAGGTACAGAATTGGGAGACTTCAGGATTTTTTTTGTCTGCTTCCCAAAGGATTTGTGAAGGGGGATAGACAGTCTCCTGGACTCTGGGATGTCCATCATTTCCACATAATCAGGCTCTTCTCGATCCTCCATTGCCTCCTCCATAGGGAGCTGGAGGGTTTGAGCCACTTTTCTGTAAAACAGAAAATGGGAAGGGGACTCAGAAAGCCTAGGAGAGAATACACCAGAAGATCTGTCTGGGGAAATGTCCGGTTCCACAGGCACTTCCAGACTTTCACCATCATCCCCATCATCTTCAAACTCCCCCTCCTCCTCAAACTCCGGTTCATAAAAATCTTCAGGGGTATAATCTTGAACCAGGGGAACTGACCGAACCGAACCCCTGCCAAAAGGTGCTAGATCGGTCGGAACCAGACGAAGCGATTCCACAATCCGAATCGCTCTGGCTATCTCTTCAGCGGTCGGAACATGAACCTCTGGATCCGAACCAGTCAATTTTTCTTTGCATTTCCTTTTTGTAGGAACCGACCCCTCAGGATCGGCTCTCCTCTTGCCCGAAGAAGTATCACCCTGGTCAGAGGGCACTTCTTCTGGTTCGTGGGAACCGAACCGGCTGGCCATCCGGTCACGGGACTTCTCGGCCTCCTTTTCCTCAGTCTACCTAATCTCTCAAGAGTAGATTTAGGAAAATTCACAAATTTGGTAGTCTGTATCGAGGTGTTCAAACCCCAGACAATAAACACAGGTGGTGTGGGATCGGCCTTGGCAAAGACCTCCCCACACATACTCAGTGAAACTGACCAGTGTGAGCCAGTTTTTCTTGGGTTTCTCAGACATGTCCAACCTAACCAAACTTACCCTTTTTATGGCAACCGCCAGGCAAGACTCCCTTATCGGTTCCTAACCATGTCACGGGTATTGTAAAAAACCATTCAAAACACGTTTTTTTTTTAGAACCAATAAGGACCGGTAACCACACTCTAAAGTAAAACACAAGGATTCACTACAAGTGATCGGTTCAGCCGAACTGATCTAACACTTTACAATTTCCACACAGAAAATCAGAACAAAACCTATTACTCACGGTACCACAGACAGAGACTGAACCGACTGTGCGGAATAAAACCGACAATTTAACCGAGACTTTAACCGTCTTTCGAAACGAGCTGAAGGAGAAATCTCCGGAGTGACTGTTCACTGAGGCAGAGTAAAGAATCTGACAGTTGGATTTCAAAGGGCTCCAGACAGAGACCTCAACCGAGCTCAAGCTCAGCATTCTATGCTCTGCATAGAAAGTTAACCCTTTGTTCACCGGGGCAGTTTAAAGGCTGGGGCTAACTGCAATAGTCAGAATACAGCAAGACTTCATGTTGTCTGAAGGACCACTTGGCCCACCTAGTCTGCCCATTTCCCTACCTAACGGATAAGCTGCAGATCCTAGTTAACCAACAGCTTACTTCCTCCTACCCCTACTAGAATTGCCTTATGTCTGTACCATGCATTCATGAATTCAACCACTGTTTTTGACTCTAAGGCCACCTCAGGAAGGCCGTTCCATGCATCTATAACCCTCTCTGTGAAGAAATACTTCCTCACATTACCTCTAAGCCGTCCCCCCTCTATCTTCAAATTATAACCCCTTGTTCTTGCACATCTGTTTTTCTGAAAGATGCTACCCTCTTGGACTTTGATTCCCTTGAGGTATTTGAAAGTTTGTATCATGTCCCCCCTCCTTTCCTCGAGGCTATACATCTTAAGCTCCTTTAGTCCTTCTTCATGTCTTCTGGTGCAGACTCTGTGCCATTTTGGTTGCCCTCCTCTGAACAGCCTCGACCCTGTCTATGTCTTTGTGGAGGTGGGGTCTCCAGAACCGTACACAGTACTCCAGATGTGGTCTTACCAACTGTCTGTACAGAGGGCCAACAACTTCCTGTTTTCTACTGGTGATGCCTCTCCCTATGCATCCCAATATATCCCAGCCCTCCTTACTGCCTTGCCTCTGTCTGCCTCTGTCCGCCTCTGTCCGTCTCTCTCTGCCTCTGTCTGTCTGTCTCTGTCTGTCTAGCTCTAAGTTCCTTTAGTTGGCCCTGACCTGCCATGCCAGCCATCTCTCACTCGTCTTTTTTTTATTTTATTTACCATGACATGCCATGGCAGCCACCCCTATCTAACAGCGTTTTTAAGTTAGCTCAGACCTGTTGTGGCAATCCTCCTACAGCTTTTTGAGTTCACAAACAGCCAGATGTGTCAGCCATTTATTTTCATTTATTTGGAAAATGTTTCACCAGGAAAGACAACATGAGCTGTAAACAGCTCATTTCCAGAAGCGTTCGGGAAGGGAGGGGTTCCAAGAGTTGGGAGAACATACAAGAAGAAGAAGAAGAAGAATCAGCATTTATATAGCGCTTTTCATATACAGTGTATCCCAAAGCGCTTTACAAGCAATACTAGACTGGTAGTGAACTGACAATGTGTGGTGGCGGCCATATCGCACATCATCACCCACACACAGCCTGGATAACTGCATGAACCGGTTTATGGGAATGGGAATGTTGGCCAGGACACCGGGAATGTTCCGTACTCTTTGCGAAGAGTGCTCTGGGTTCTTTTACTTCCAACTGGACACCCACCAGGACAACATCAGGATGGGCAGAAGGGACCTTGGTTTAACATCTCATCCGAAGGACGGCACACCCCAGCAGTACAGCACCCCCCAATACTGCACTCGGATGCCAGCGATTGTTTAGGTGCACGTCCAATCTCGGTGTGGGACAAGAACCCATGACCTTCTGGTCCAGAGGCAGATGTGCTACCAACTGAGCCACACTGACACTACAAACACATAGCAATAACAGAGCAATACAAGTACAATTACTAAAAACAAAACAATGTAGTACAGTCTCAGAGCAGAAATAACCCAGACCAACAGGCCAGGGAAAACTAAACCATATTCAGATACAACATACATTGCAATAACCCAAGAGCAGGTGATCCAATAGGGTAAAGGTTAGAGAATTGATAACACATTTGAAGTGCTAGAGGTAGTAGGCTGAGCACATGATTCGAAGTGCTATTGTACACCCAAGCAAGGGCAGTTGTAAGACAAGTGGGGAAGAGGACGGAGGCGGGGGTAGAGGTGGGGGATGGAAGGAGAGAGATACCCTTCAGGATGCTGAGAACCCCGCAAGGGGACAGGACCAGGCAGAAAGGGAGGGGAGAAAAATGGCGTGGGGAGGTAGAGAAGAGAGGGGCAGGGGAGGAAGGGGATTAGAAAGTAGGGAGGTGGGCGGTCGATGGATTTGAGACTGGGGAAGGGAGAGAGAGAGAGAGAGAGAGAGACAATCTGTGCACCTTCAGGATGCAGAGAACCCTGCAAGGGGGTCAGGATTAGAAAGTGGGGGGAAAGGAAGAGGGGTAGAAGAGAGAGAGCCAAGATCTATACCCCTTCAGGATGACTGAGAACCCTGCAAGGGGGACAGGATCAGGCAGAAAAGGAGGGGAGAGAAGGAGGGGCAGATAGGAGGAGTGAAGTGTGGTGGGTGACCAGAGGGGAGGATAGGGATAAGGAATAGGGAGGCTGGAGGAAATAGGGGTAAACTAGGAAAGGAAAAAGGGAGGGCATCAGTGGGGAAGGGGAACAGTAGAGTGTTGAAACTGAACAGTTGGTTGTGGATGGTAGTAGAGTGTTGACATAGCACAGTAGGTTGTAGTAGGGCGTGGGAGGAGGGAGTATAATGGGTGGTAGCATGTGAGGTAATCATGGAATAACAGTGAAGGACTTTAACAATGAAATGTAAATTAATGTACTGGTAATGACCACCTATATTGGAAAGGGATTACTGTAAGTATAGGATGCTTACAAAACAAACTATTATTTACTTTAATGTGAGAAGATTGCCAAAACATTATATTGCATCTGGCCACAGCCAATCACAATGAGATGTTCTCAGCTACTGCATCTGGTCACCAGTTTGTTTTAGAAATGCAAAATTTACTAAAAGATTTTAATTTGAAAAGAAATATTTCTTCACAGAGTATATACTTACCAACATCTGTTCAAAGAGCTGAAGCACGTCTTGATCAGGGATATCATGCAACATCGAGGGCTGAGAGGAACCTTCAGAATACGAGGGGTGTCTCTGTGTCGAATACGGCTTCTCCTTGTCCTTCTTCGACCTCATACTGGTGAAGCGCTCCAGCTGCAAAACAGACATATTACTACACATCTGCTCATTCAACAGTAACTCACAGAGTTCATACAGATCCAGCACTGGAACCACCAAAACAAATTATCATTTTATAAAACCACTTGTGAGTATAGCTGATGCTTGATAATCATACTCATTAGGTGATGCTGCAAGAGGTACCTGCTTGGTTAGTAGATGGCTACAGAAATTAGTTTTAATTCAATTTAGTTTTTGTTGACCGGGTAAGTGCACTATACAGATTCTACCTATTTTCAGGCACGACCCGGGAGGGGGATACAGAAGAATGCCAACTGACCTTGAAGCAGATTAAGCTGTTGGTGGCATTTTTAGTAACATAGCATTTAGAGCCACTTATTTTCCATTTAAAAAAATAAACAGCAATTCCGTCTTACAAAAATCTTAAAAGCGGTTTCCTTTTTCCAGTTTTTCTATAACTGCATGCAAATATGCACGTTTTACACAAGAAATGTGGCTTTTATACAAATTTGGCACCAACTGTGGTTGAAAATGGGGGTAAAAAAATGTTTTGTTTCTTTAATGAAAAACACTCTAGGTAGCATTTAAAATGGCAAATTCCATTTTTAATCCCATTTTTTCCATTTTTCATGGAAACAAAGATGGCACTAAGCATTAAAGTTAAATCATTCCAATTTTTAGAAACCATTCAAGCAATTACTGTGACAGCAGGGTATAATTTACTGTATTTATCTTCAACAAATAGGGAATTAGGCCAGCTCTTCCTTAGTGTATATCAGTGAGAGCTCACCAACTGCTTTAACTAACTGGCAACTAAAACTGCTTGGTACTTTCGCTGAGATCTACTGGAAGGAGAGGGGGATCTAAAGGCTGATTTGTCCAGATCTAGTTAATAAATGTTTCTTTCAACATCCGCTATCATGATGTTATCGACTCCGAAAAGGAAATCCGGCAATTCAAAAAAAATGTATTCTCTAGTGGATCACAACAGGTGAAAAATACAGGTTACTCACCTGTAACAGGAGTTCTAGGAATGGTATATGTTGTTCATCCACACTGTCTGGCAGGTTTCCTTGCCGCTTTAAATCTTGCCGGAAGGTCTTCAAGCTGGCTCCTCCCACCCACCCGGGTGGTAAAACTCTCGGCTCCGCCCCATGACGCCAGATCTGGCCCGCTGGAAGCTCAGGTTGTGCATCGAAGCCGAGGAGGTCGGGTGGGTCGTGTGGATGAACAACATATACCATTCCTAGAACTCCTGTTACAGGTGAGTAACCTGTATTTCTAGGGACATGGATATGTTGTTCATCCACACTGTCTGGCAGACTCCTAGCAGTTCTCCGGGAGGAGGGAGGCAAGGCACACCCCTACTTAGGGAATAGAGACTGGAGAACCGAGGCCCCAAAACCAGCATCCCGGCGTGACTCAAGGTCGATGTGGTAATGGGTGATGAAGGTGTGTGCTGACTTCCAGGTAGCAGCCCTGCAGATTTCCTGGATAGGGCGTCCCTGGAAGCAGCCACCGATGCAGCAGTATGGCGGGTAGAATGAGCTCTTATCCCTCTGGGAGGCTCCATGCCCGCCAACTTATAGCAGAGATCTATGCAGGAGGTGACCCACCTGCTTATCGTCCGCTTGGCTGCAGGTCCGCCAGGTGCGGCTTCAGCGTAGGTGACAAACAGCTGGCGAACCTCTCCCCGAATTTCAGCCATGCCCTTAGAGTAAGCGAGCGCCCTTCTAGGGTCCAGAGTATGGAGCCTATATTCGGCCTCCGAGGTGTGATTGGGGTAGAACACCGGCAGAGTCAACACCTGGTTAAGGTGAAACTCCAACACCACCTTCGGAAGGAATCTTGGGTGGGGGCGCAGGACAACCTTGTCCCTGTGGAAGACCAGATAAGGAGACTCGATGGAAAGCACCTGGAGCTCTCCCATCCTTCTGGCTGACGTGATAGCCACCAAAAAGGCGGTCTTCCACAACAGGTGAGAGAGTTCACACCTGTGCATTGGTTCGAATGGCTTGCCCATGAGCTTTGCCAGTACCAGCAGTAGATCCCACGGAGGTGGAGGTTCTGCGCACCGAAGGAAATGTAGTCAAAGGCACTGGCATGCAACCACCTTCTCCTGCGCTACCAACTCGCTTCCCGGCCCGCGCCCGGTAAGCAGAGATGGCTGCCAGGTGCACCTTAAGGGTCGTCGACCTAAGCCCTTGCGGAGAAAGGGACCAAAGGTAGTCCAATATGCTCGCCAAGGAACAGGAGGAAGGCTCCAGGCCCTTGCCCTGGCAGCAAATGGAAAATCTCTTCCATTTGAAGGCGTAGCATTTTCTGGTCGACTCCTTACGGGACGCCTCAACTACGTTGAGGACCTCGTCGGAAAGACCCAAGGCCTGGAACTCTAGCCACTCAGGAACCAGGCTGTCAGGTGCAGGGATTGAAGGTCCGGATGGAATACCTTCCCCTGATTGACTGAGAGCAGGTCCGGGCGAGCTGGAAGCTGCCTCGGGAGCCTGGAGCTGAGGCTGAGGAGATCTGGGTACCAGTACTGGCGGAGCCAGTCTGGGGCTATCAGAATCACCTGCGCCTTGTCCCTCCTTGCTTTGAGAAGCACCTTGTGCATCAAGGGGAAAGGCGTAGAAGAGGCCCGGGGTCCACAGCCTCGAGAAGGCATCCCCCTGCAGCGAACCCTGCTGAGGGGGGCGGGCATGGAACAGCCTCAGCTTCGCATTCTCCCTGGAGGCAAACAGGTCCACCTGAGGTGTGCCCCAATGGGAGAATAGATCTTGCACTACCTCCGGCAGGAGAGACCACTCATGGGACGCAGCCCCTATCTGGCTTAGGGCATCGGCCAGGGTGTTGGAGGCTCCTGCCACATGAATGGCTAGGAGACCAGATGCGGAGAGCTTCCTTGCATAGAAGCATGGAGCGCGTCCCGCCCTGGCGGTTTAGAGAGTACATGGTCGTGGTATTGTCCATCTGGACCCGGACCACTTGACCCCGAAGAAACGGAGCAAAGGTGGTGAGAGCTAGGCGGACCGCTTGGAGCTCCAGCAGGTTGATGTGGCATCGGGACTCCCGCGGGGACCAGAGGCCGTGCACTCGGTGTTCCCCCAGATGGGCACCCCAACCCATCAGAGAGGCATCGGTCGATAGAGAGACCGTTGGCTCGGGCGGACAAGCGGGATGCCCTGCTGCAGATGAACTGGAGCGGTCCACCACTGGAGGCGTTCCATCCCTGGGTCACCGTCACTAGCTGGTCAATGGATCGCATCGTTGGGACCACTGGCTGGCCAGCCCCACTGAAGGGCGCATGTTCCAGCGACCCCAACGGACCACGCTGGTACAGGCCGCCATGAGACCCAGGAGCGCAGAAGTCCCGGCAGGCGCGAGGTGCCCAACCAGAAATGATTGGGCAAAGGAGGAAAGAACCTCGGCCCTGTCCGCCGGAGCCGTGCTCTGGCTCGAGAGTCGAGCTCTGCCCCGATGAAAGAATCACCTGCTTTGGCTCGAGTTCCGACTTGGCCCGTTGATGAGGAGGCCGACCTGAGAGCAAACCTGGAGGCCAGATCTCTGGACCGCTCCACCTCCCTGTCTGGAGGGGGCTGCTATCAATCAGCCAATCGTCCAGGTAAGGGTAAACCCGGACCCCTCGGCACCGCAGGAATGCTGTCACCACTGCCATGCATTTGGTGAAGACCCTGGGAGCTGGAGATAAGCCGAAGAGCACGGCTTGGAACTCGAAAAGGGATCCCTCCGCTCGAAAGCGAAGGAACCTCTGATGTGACGGACGGATAGGGACGTGAAAGAACGCGTCCTGCAGGTCCAGAGAGCAGAACCACATGCCATGTTCCAAGGATGGTATTATCTGAGCCAGAGTGACCATCCTGAAGGTTCGAGACCTTAGGAACTTGTTTAGGTCGTGTAGGTCGAGAATGGGGCGCCAGCCCCGTCCGTTTCGGAACCAGGAAGTACCTGGACACGAACCCCGGGTCTGAGGGAGGGTCTGCCACCTCTCTGATCACCTCCTTCTCGAGGAGGAGAGCGATGTCGGCTCGGCGAGCTGACAGCGAGGCTTCGGACCCCGAGGCCCCCCGAGGTGCGACGGCTCTGAAGGGTGGGGCCTGCTCGAACTCCAGAGGCAGGCCCTTTCCCACCACCTCCAACACCCACCGGTCTGTGGTGATAACGGACCAGGCAGAAAGAAAGTGGTGACGCTGCTCCCCATGGGGGGCACCTGGGGTGAGGCGACAGGGTTGGGGGTGACACCCCTCAATCCGTCACTGGGCAGGCTTGGAGGAAGGACCGGCCGAGGGACCTCCAGGGCCTTTACCTCCCTGCTTCCTGGAGGAGGAAGCCGAGGGCTTGGGTTTGGGATGCCAAGCTCGAGCCTGCTGGCCCTGACGTTGCTGGGCCAGACGTGCGCGGGCGCAGAGGGACAAAGGGCTAGGCTGCGGCCTCACGCCTTTGTCCTTCTGTGCGGATGAGACCAGTCCAAGGTAGCATTGGACTTCTCGATCCTCTGCAGGTGACCTTCCACCCAGGGCCGAAGAGGTCGGTCCCCAGGAAGGGATATCCGCCAACTTGTGCTGGGTATCCGAAGTGAAGGTGGATATCCTCAGCCGCGTTCGACGCATGCAGCCACTGTGGCCGCTACTGACCTGGCATGAGTCTCCAATGTCCAGAGCAGTCTGAAGCTGCTGTTTGGCCACTGCCCTGCCTGGTCCCGCACCTGCCTGACCGTGGTCTGCAGGTCCGCCGGAAGATGAGGAACTACTCTCGTCCAGGAGCCCAACAGGGCATGAGAGAAATGTGCCATGAATGCGGCCGAACTGGCCTGCTGAAGGCCGAGGGAGGATGCAGCGTGAACTTTGCGTAGCATAGTCAATTTCTTGGACTCCTTGTCGGGAGGTTGTCACGTCCCTAAGCGTTCCCGTAGCGCGAAGCGCTGTCGTAACTAACCCCTCGGCTGAGGGTGTTCAAAACCGGACAAGGAACGGTAGGGACCGCAGATACTTCCTGTCAGGGCGCAGGACAGGAAGCAAGGCGCTGCCAGAGCTCCAGGCGGGTCCACAATGGCCTCGCCACCGGAAAACCCTCCGTGGGGAATCCCTCGGTCCAGTATCTCCGTGAGGGGATACCTGGCCCTAGGACCTGGTTAGAGCTTCATCCCGGTGGACTCTGAGATGAGCGGAAGCAATCCCAGATAGGACGAAGGGCTATCGTTCAGCGACTGACCTCCAGAGGATTCCAAGTCTACTCGCCTGGAGAAAAGGGAGGAATCGCCGTCGGACTCTGAAGAGTCCGCAAAGAGCTGTCTCGGGCCTGAGCCACCCTCCACCTGTCGAGGTCGATCGGGAGTGAGGGTAACAGACAGCCTATGGGGCAGTCCCTGAGCCGACCGAGAGTTCTTGGTCGGAGCCCCAAATAACGGCTGCGGAGGTTCCACCAGAATCGGTAGAGCAGCTGGTTTTGGCCGAACAACCGGCCTGGGAACAGGCTCCTCGGGTAAGTCGAGGGGTTGTTTCGGCTGCTCCGGTGACAGGCACTTAATGGCCGGGGAAGGCGACGGCGTCGGCTTGTTCCTGGTCAGAAGGAGCTGTTGCCACATAAGGTCCTCGTACCGTCGACGTAACTTACGTCGAAGCCTCCCCTCATCTGAGGAGGAGGCGAGGATGAGCGGCGGCGCTACTTGCGGTGCCGAGACCGCCTATGACGGGCGGACGGCTGGACCGCCGGGTTAGTTGAGACCGAGAACCCCGCTTTTCCGAGGGTGGTGCGGGATGGGACGGGGGATCCGGCTCTCCCCTCGGCTCGGAGGATTCGCCCAAGGGCTCCGGAACCGGAGGCACTGGCAAGCCCACGGGATCCTCAACTCCCACCGGGGGAACCGGGGAGAGAGGATTCTCGGCTATGCCTGGCGACAACCCGTCCAGCAGGTCGAGAAAAATCTCGACTGTGTCAACGGGAGTCTCAGTCAACTGGCTTGACGGGGACACCGTGAGACCAGTGGCCGAAGCCGAACGATCGACCGAAGTCGATGGCCGACAACTCTGGGAGAGGGACCCTTCCCACTCCCAAAAGCGTCGATGGAGGGACTTACCCTTGTCTTTCTTTTTGGACCGAGAAGAAGGTCCAGCAGACGTTGGTCCCTCTCCCTTAGTGGAGAGGGACAGACAAAGCTCCTTAAAAGAAGCTGTATAAGAGGAACCCAGGGAGAGCAGGATAAATGCCGCGGCCGAGGAAGATGCGGCCCACGCCGCCTCCTCTTCGAGGGCGATCATCTGCTCTAGCTGATCTGCCGAGCCCGCCGCCACGGAGACCGTCGACCAGGCCTCTTTTGACTTTACTGGAGGAAAACGTTTCTCGGGACGCCCCAGTTGTAAACGGGCAGCACGGTCTTCGAGGACGTAGGCTGAAAAGGAAGAGCACAGGTCGCAAGCCTGCGGGTCGTGCTCAAGGCCTAAACAGTAGACACACGTGAGTGCGGATGTTCAAGACATCTTCTGTTCGCAAGGGCATCTCCGAAAACCGAGTTGATTTATCCATCGTGAGCCGCGAGGGATAGAAGACCGAGATCTAGAAGTGCAAAACTTTTAAGTGGCAAAACCGAAGAATCAGGAACCAGTCTTATCACATGGAGAGCGTTAAGGAGGGAACCTGAGCTTCCAAGCGGTAAGGAAGATCTGGCGTCATGGGGCGGAGCTGAGAGTTTTACCACCCAGGTGGGTGGGAGGAGCCAGCTTGAAGACCTTCCGGCAAGATTTAAAGCGGCAAGGATACCTGCCAGACAGTGTGGATGAACAACATATCCATGTCCCTAGAAATTACATTTATGCAAGTATATAATGAAATCGGTATCTGCACTTTATTGTCAGCTAAATATTCTTGGCTAATGCTGATATAATGTAGTTTGGAGAAACATAACTTGATTAGGGAATTGGCACTGGGAGCCTGTACAATGGTGTAGTAATGTTTCTATATGGAAAATAGTTTCTAGGGGCGTGGATGTAGTTTACTGTCCACATACTAGCAGTTCAACTGGAAGTGCTAATTCGTCAGAACATCTTAAAGCTAAGCCCCTCCCCATCATCTGGGCGGTATATCCTCCGTCTCTTCCCCATGACATCAGAGCTTCCTTTCTCCTGGAAGAGTCTGGTCTCCTCCTCCTTTGAAGCTCCGCACGTGTAGGGCCTAAAGCGTGCCACTGGCAAATTTCATTATTTTTCCAGAAGTTTCTTCAAATACTACTTCATTCCTTGGTTCTGCTTCTGCCTCACTGACGGCAGATGGAATATGAAGAAGCGAAGCCAGCTCCCACTTTCAAACTGTGTATTACGTGCTGACAGAAGATGTCGTGGATGGACTCACATGTCCTGTGCCTCTACGGTGTGGGGATGCACACAATGTCTCAAGCTGCGGCCTATGCCAGATGATGTTCCCTTCTTTTCTGAAGGACTGAACACCATGGCTTCTCCGCAGCCAGCCAACTGATCAGGACCTGAAACTATAACCAAAAGACTGCAAGAAGATCTCCACTGTGGTGGGGTCAGTGGCTCAATTCATGGCCATGGAAGAGGTGGCAGCCAAGGCTTCGGCAAGCACCTCATCAGCCTTGGCACTGCTCCCTGCTGGTTCCAGCGTCAGAGCATCCTTGACTGGTGAATTCCTGGAAATGTGTCAGGCCCTCCAGGCCTTCAGAGAGAGCTCTGCCCGCCATGGTAAGAAACATAAGAAACGCAGCCACCAACGGTCATGGGACCAAGATAGATCATGCTCCTCCCGCTCCCCCAACTCTCCTGACCGCTCAACTTCAGTCGAACCTAAAATGGGTACAGATCTCCCAGCAATTCATGTCGCTGAAGACGACAATCAGCAGGCAGACATTCTCAGCTGGAAGGACGAGACATCACACAAGTGGCCCCTGCATCAGAAGGTGGTAAACAACCTGTGCTCCCTGTGGGATACACCTCTGGTGGACCTGTTTGCCTTCTTGGAGAATGCAAAACTGAAGCTGTTTTGTGCCCCCAGTCCAGGATACAGATGGGGGTGCCTTTGTGAGGCCCAGGACCCCAAGCCTCACATATGCTTTTTCTCCCTTCCCCCAATCCACAAGGTGTTGGTCAAGGCCCTGAAGGACAAGACACAGATGATCCTAATAGTTCCGAACTGGTCATGACGGTTCTGGTACCCATCTCCTCAGCCTGAGCAGCAGGCCACCGTGGCAATTGCTTCTTTGCCCAGACCTGCTGACCAGACAACAGGGGAAGGTCCCACACCCAGACCTTCAGACCCTGCACCTCACAGCCTGGTTGTGGAGCAGATTCCATTCCAGGCTTTGGGTCTTTTGAAGAATGTGGTCCACATTGTGCAGGCCTCCCAAAAAGAGTCAATTCACTGGTGCCATGCCTTTAAATGACTGTGAGCATCGACCCTCGAGGTGCACCTGGCAGCCATCTCTGCATACCGGGCATGGGCTGGTATGTCAACAGTGGCCCAGGTAAAGGTGGTAAGCTGTTTTCCAAGGGCCTGGACCACATATCCCCTCCAGTGCATGAACCACAACCACCACCACAGGACCTACTGCTGGTGCTGGCTATGTTCATGGGCAAGCTTTTTGAGCCTATGCAGAGATGTGAAATGTTACAACTGTTGTGGAAGACTACCTTCTTGGTGGCCATCATGTCAGCCAGAAGGATCCATAAGATCCAGCCGCTATCGATGTTGTCTCCACATCTAGTCTTCCACAGGGATAAGGTTGTCCTTAGCCCCACTCGAAATTTCTCCCAACGGTTGTATCAGAGTTCCACTTTAACCAGACGATGAATTTTCTAGAATATTTCACCAGCCCATCTTTGGAGGCTGACCACAGGCTCCATACTCTGGAGCTGCAGAGGGCACTCTCTTACTATGTACAGTTTGTGGTTGGAGTTCAGGGTGAGGCTCACCAGGTGTTCATACCACATGCTGAAGCTGCACCTGTCAGACCAGCAGCTAAGCATATGACTGGCAGGCGGATCACATCCTGCATCAACCTCTTGTTATAGGCTGGCCAGTAGGGAACCTCCCACTGGGCTTAAGGTTTATTCCACCAGACATACTGCTGCCTCAGTGGCTGCTTCCAGGGACATTTTTATCCAGGAAATCTGCAGGGCTGCAGCCTGGATGTCAGCACACACCTTAATTTCCCATTACACTATCAACCTTGAGTCTCATCAGGATGCTGCATCTGGGACCTCGGTTTTTCCAATCTCGGTTTGACAAGTAGGAGTGTATGACTTGCCCCTCCTACTGAAGAACTGCTGGAAGTCTGTTAATGTGTGGATAGTAAACTATATCCACACCCCCTAGAAAAATAGGTTACTCACTTGTAACCATAGCTCTAGGAGTGGTATACAGTTAACATCCAAGCCACCCAGCTTGCCCTGGCAAGCGGCACACAGATCCCTGCTTCCAGCGTGCAGCATCTGACACCACAGGGTGGAGCCGGAGAATATACCGCCCAGGTGGTGGGAGAAGCCTAGCTTAAAGGTGTTGTGACGAATCAGCATTTCTAACAGAACTAACTTCCAGTGTATTATTATGAACTACAAACCACTGTTAGAATGACGGTTACAGGTGAGTAACCTGTTTTTTCCAGTGTTACTTCTCCTGAATATATGCCTACCCAGTGCTACGATTATTGCATCCTGAGGCCCATCACTACGATGTTGTGCAAAGCAAAATCACAAGAAAATCTGACTTTAGTTCCCGGGAAGTTTCCATGTTGTGTTACCACTAAATATCAGTCTAATGAACTTAAGAAAATAAAAAAAAGAGATTAATATGACATGGCCTGTACCTCCAAGAAAGTTTAATGGCGAACAGGAACTTTAAAAAGGAAGTTAATACAGAGTAAGATTAGTGCATATAAACATCAAAAAGCAGCCTTACCTCATCAGCCATCAGCCGCTTTAGCGTCTGTAAGAAAAAGGAAACAAAGACAGAGAAAGTACAGACAGTCAGTAGAGCACCAGGAAAACACCTTTAGGAAGAAACACCGGAAAACAAAGTTAGCAAGAGCCATGAAAGGAACTAAATAAAAAAAAAAAGGCATGGTTGTCATCAGCTTGCTTCTGAAGGAGGCACCCAATCCCAAGGCAAAGACACAGACAAAGCGCAAGAAATTATTTTGAAGAGCCTGTTCCCTACACTGTGTGGACTTTCAAAAGTCCAATTAATGTTTTCAGAAGGCAATATTTATGAAAAGAATAATCCATGGTTGGGGATGCAGCAATATTGTAATAACCAAACTAGCTGGGTGGGTTGTGACACCCGAGGCGCAGTGGACATCCTTCAATCACCCAATTGAAGTTATTACTAGCCCTGTTTTGAATGGTAAATTCATGGGCGGTACAATAATTAGCCACCTATACTACATGGAGTATTAACATAGTGTGCACTTTACCCGGTACATGTAACTTCTTGTGGGTGTTTTCATGAACTGCATCCATTTGCATAGTAAAATTTGCTGCAAGACGCACAATGTATCAATCTGCGTAGCAAAATACATGCAACTGCACAAAGTTTACTACACAGACTGACACTTTGCGGCACAATCCAAGAAATTTTGAGACTTCAGACTTCGCATACAGCTAGTTACTACAGCGCTGATGCATACCCAGTTCAGATTATACACTTACATAAAATTCGCAAAAAAGGTCAAAAGCATTATAAAGTAATACAATGTATAGGAATGTCACTGAGACGGTTCAGGTGAAAATAATACTGTATATGTGAGCCCACTGCCTTATCAGGAGTTTCAAGCCATAATCAGGGGTCCAGCACCCTAGATTGTTTTAAGCCCCCCAGGGCTTCTTGGTTTACGGAGATTGAAAAAAGTGAAATCCCCACATTTACCAGTGATTTTGACAAACTGCCAGCTGGGGTTTCCAAAGTTTGGTCCGTTTACCAGCAAATTTTGAGAAACCAAAACTATTCCCAGTACCTTTGTCCAAAAGATTACAGTGTTAAACAAAATATTGCCCAGATGTCACATGTATACCCAGTCTTTCACCCCAAACATCTCCCCTGCCCCAGCTAGAATAAGTTATAAGATGGAAAGAGAGAATCTAGAAACCTTATCGGTTAAAAGCCTACCCAGACCATGTTCAAAAACACTATCAATGCACGGTTAGTCATTGGATCTCTTTTCTAAATTCAATCCAGTCACCCTGGTATTTGCAATGTAATTACAGGTCAGTACACCACTCCTTTCCTTGACTAATCCCTTTGCGAAGAACTGCAGCTTACTCAGCTGAGTGGTATCCACAGCAAGAGTCCCCTCCTTTCCTTCCTTAACTGTAGTCTATTCCAGAAAAGCTGACCTTAAACAGCTAGGTTTTAGCTGTGCAGTCGGCAGCAATCAACAACCAGAATCTGTCACTTCTGTTAAAACAAAATATTTAGTGTATTTTGCCCCCAATATATTTCATTCATTCATTCAGTCATTTTTATTGGTTATACTGGAAAGGCATGTGAGCATTGCTGCCCGTTTACACAAGAATCCAGTTACGTACAACAATCATGCGATATAGTATAGGCTAAAACATTTAACTTACAGCAAGGATTAATACAATGGTACATAAAATCAGGATAATATAGACTAAAGGTCAAACCATGAACCAGCCTTGGTGAATTAACAAACACAATGTGACATTAAGCATTCAGTGAGGGTTTAACAATATAATATAACAGTGGGAAACAAAAAATTTAAGTGCAATCTAAAACTTGTCTAAGTGGATTAACAATACTACAAGTGCTAGAAAGAGAGGGTAAGTGCCAGAGGTGAATAACCAGAAGGTGAGAGGAAAAGAGTGCAGAAGGGGAGCCAGATTAGGGCTGTGAGCAGGTGGGGGAGAAATGTCTCCTGATATTGTGTTTGAAGGCATTTGTAGAGGGACTGAGTTTTAGTTCTGGAGGGAGAGAGCTGAAGAGTTTGAGTCCCGTAAAAGAGAATGTTTTCTGGCCTTGAGTGGTTCAGCAGACAGGAACAGTAAAAGAGAGGGTGGAGGACAGTCTAGTGGTCCTGGCTATCTGGAAGACAGAGGTGAGGCAATCAGTGAGCAGCCCATGGGAGAGTTTGAAGAAGAAGGTGGCCATCTTGCAGTTGAGGCGGGCCTCAAGGGAAGGCCGACTGGTGAGATTATAAAGGTCACAGTGGTGTGCGAGTTTAGGGCGACCAGAGGCAAAGTGGATAGTGTTGTGGTAGGAGCTTTGAAGTCTGGAGACATTTTTGACGGAGAGGCGGGGGAGGGAGACAAGTGAACCATAGTAGAAGACAGGAAGGAAGAAGCTGGAGACTAAGAGGGATTTGGATTTCCTGTTAAGGTAATGCCTGGTTCTGTGGAGGACACAGAGGCACTGGTGGGCTTTTCTGATTGTGAGTCTAGTGTGAGCATCGAAATTGTGGTGGCTATCCAGGAGTAAGCCAAGGAACTTGAATTCACTGACTCTTTCAATGGAGTTACCAAAGTTGTCATAGAGGGAGAGGTCAAAGCCATTGGGTTTACGGGGGCTGGAGAAAACCATGAACTTAGTCTTTCTGGAGTTGAGTACAAGACCTTTGGACGTGAACCAGGTGTGAAGTCTGCTGAAATCAGATGGAGTTTGTTAGAGAGCATTGAGGTTTTTCTCCTGACAGAAACGGGCTACATCAGCAGCACAGAGAATGAGTTTGGAGGAGGTGCAGATGTCAGGCAGGGAGTTAATGACCAGAGAGAAGAGAGGAAGGCCCAGGATGGACCCTTGGGGGACATTGTATTTGATGGGGCAGGATTCCGAGAGGACACCGTCAATAATGGTTCAATGGGATCTGCCCATTAGGTAATCCTTGAACCAGAGGCAGACCTCAGGTAAGAAACAGAAGCCAGCCAGGGTATCGACGAGGTCGAAGGCTTTGGTGAGGTCTATGAACGCAGAACCGGTGTAGAGGCCTTTGTTGTTAGCTTTGTCTATGGAGTGGGTGAACTTGATGAGGGCAGTTTCGTTATTGTGTCGAGCACGGAACCCATGCTGGGCCTCTGTGAGCAGGCTATATTTGGAGAGGAATTCTGTGGTTTGCCTGTGGACCACTTTCTCTAAAATTCTGGAAAGAGGGGCAAGGAGGGAGATGGGACGGTAGTTGGATACTAGATCCTTGGAACCAGATTTGTGAAGAAGTTTAACAATGGTGCACTTCCTTGCTTTTGGGAAGGATCCCGTGCAGAGGGAGTGGTTGAGGATGTTAGTGAGAAGGATAGCCAGGGAGTCACAGACAAGACGAAGAACTCTGAAGTCAATGTTGTCAGCACCCATGGATGGTCTTGGGTCATTTGTTCCGATTAACTTGACCATTTCACCAGGGGTTAGGTACCTGAAATGGAACTTAGGGTGGGAGACTGGGAGGGTGTGGGGCAAATAGGGTAGGAGTGAAGCTGGGCTTGTACTGGTCAAGATCACCAAAGTATTTACTGAAAAGGGAGGCTATTTCTCTTGGCTCGTGGTGGTTGTCCCGTCGGAGGCCAGACAAATATGTTCTTGAGAATTTCCCCTACAAATAAGGTTGTTAAGAATGTTCCAGGTCCTCCTAGGGTTCCCCTGGGCAGCATGTTGTTTTTCCAGGATGAAGGAGGATTCAGCAGATCTTGAGGAAGATTTGCACCTGTTCCTGAGGATTTTGAAGTCTTGGAGGAGTTGGGGGGGTTTTGCGTTTTCTGTACAAATTCCAGGCTCAGTCCCTATCCCTCACTAGTTTGTGAAGCTCGAGGGTGACCCATTCTTGGCTAGAATCCTTAACCCTGATTTTTTTAAGCGGGATGAAACGGTCGCAGAGGACAAGGAACTTACTGCTAAAGGCTTCATGTGCTTTGCACATGTCATAAATGTTTTCAGTGAAGGACCAGTCTTGGGCTAGGGTGGCTTTGGAAAACTCGAAGGCATCCAGTTTCTTCAATTGCCTGGTTTGGATGAATTTGTGTGTGGGGGGGGGTGTTTTTGTGGAGTAAGGATCATTGGCAGAAAACAACACAGTGGTCACTGACTGAGTCGGGAAGAACTCCGGAGGCAGTGACATGGGAGGGATGTGAGACCAAGACCAAATCAATGAGGGACTGATATCCAGTTTTGTAGCTGGTTCTGCTAGGTTCAGTGATGAGCTGGTGCAGGCCAAGTATGGATTCCTTGTTGGATTCACATTGAGGGGACTGCCAGTTTAGGCTGAAATCCTCTAGGATGATCCAAGCTCTCCCTTGTAGGAGGGAGGTCTTGATATCGAGGAAGTGGTCGAGATCATGGGGTAAGGAGGAGGGTGGCAGATACACCACACTGACAGTGACCATTTTATCTGCTCCAACAAAGTGATTAATCGAGATGGTCTCGAGGGAGGAGGTGGGAAATGGGGGGTCAAATTCGGTGGCAAGGAGGTGATCGGCAACCCAGATGAGGCAGCCTTATTTGAAAGCGTCCTCCTGCACAATGGAAAACACAGGGATGCATGCAAAATATTGCACAGCCATCAGGGTGGCATATTCATACAGGCACCGAGTCCTGTCTAACTCACACTGCGTGTATGAATATCAGGCTGTGGCAGCACCCCGCAAAGTGTATTAGTCGGATGCTACCAGACCCCCTGCTGGCAACAAACATCCAGGAGAAAGAGGAGATAGCACATTTGCTCCTGGGAGCCATATTCAGTGGCTGGCATAATAATGCCCACATACAGAAGAAGCCAGAAGGGGAAGGAAGGAAACATATTCAATTCAGTGCTTTAGAGTAACTGGTAATTGCTATTTTTCTTTTAAACTTAGATTGTGGGCTTTTAGTGACACTATACTTTCTTTGTTGTCTTTACTTATAATTGTTTTTGGGCTGTTGAAAATTTAAAACATAGTGGTGGTGTAATTCTGTGCTGTCTTTAATTGCTGCGAATTTTATCTTGGCTTGTCTGACTGTCCTGTAGTGGGGTGAAGGGTGTTAATTGTCTGGCCTCTGACCTCAGCTACGTGATAACGAGGTGGGGCTTAGTCAGAGTTAAAGTAGCAAGCAGAGTTTTATTTTCTCAAAAGAAGCCAGAAGGGGAAGGAAGGAAACATATTCAATTCAGTGCTTTAGAGTAACGGTAATTGCTATTTTTCTTTTAAACTTAGATTGTGGGCTTTTAGTGACACTATACTTTCTTTGTTGCCTTTCTTATAATTGTTTTTGGGCTGTTGAAAATTTAAAACATAGTGGTGGTGTAATTCTGTGCTGTCTTTAATTGCTACCAAATTCGCCCCCCTCCCCAACTCTTAATTATATGCCCTGTTAAATCTGATTGACAGGAGCAAACACAGGGTATAGTAAGGGGTGTGAAGTAGGAGGGGCATAAGGGGGAAGAAGCCCACCCTCAGCACGACAAGTGTTTTGACTCATTTATTTATTGGTTTCTTTTTCTTTAAAAAAAAAAATAATTATCTGAGGATCAGTGGCAGGATTTTAGTACAGTAAATTAATAAAAGGGAACTAGGAGAGCTTCAGTAGCAGACAAGTAGTGGAACTGCAGTATAATGTGGGGAGTGGTGCAATGCAGTGGCTGTGGGGCAGCCATATTCAGGCAGACCTTCTGGACACTGAGGTGCTGCCCTATCTGCATGCATCTCTGGACTGTGGGATGAGGTAGCCAGACTCAGAGCGGAAGTAAACTGGGTCAGGAGTACCATCACCCCTATCCAGGGACCACCCAGTCCAATGCAACTGCCTCAAAGGATGCCGAGAATGAGGAGCACTTGGATGACAGTGGGCTCAGGGAGGGTTAGAGCAGTCAGGCAGAGGCACATCCCAGATCCTATTCCACTCAAGAACTCATATGCCACACTGGCAAATGAGGACAACCAAATAGAGGTACCCAGAGAAGTGGAAGGAAAGGATGTGGAGGTTAGCCAAGGAGGTGACCTCAGCGGGGAAAGCAGTGGACCCCAGAGGAGGAGGAAGCGAATCCTGGTGGGGGACTCCATCATAAGAGGGATCCAGCTAGGAACACAGGAGGGGGAGGACAGGGAGGTGAGGTGCCTACCAGGTGCCACGGCATGGAGGGATGGAAGGAAGATCCTGGGGATCACTGGGAAGGCAAGACGGGAGGGTGAGCTGGATGTCATTATCCACCTAGGTACTAATGACCTGGCAAATGGGGAGCCAAAGGAAGTTCAGGAAGAGTTTAGGAAACTGGGGATGGGTCTCAAGCAAGTAGCTACTTCTGTCACTTTCTCAGAAGTACTACCTGTGAGAGGAAGCAAGGAGGAACATGGGAGTCGTGCACCAGGAACTTTAACTCATGGTTGAAGAACTGGTGCTGTGAGGAAGGGTTTGGATTCATTGGTGACTGGGGACCCACCTGGAGGGATGGAGGTTTGTTCAAGCCTGGCCCTGCATCCATCCTGGAGGAATCAACCTCAATGATAAGTTTAAATGCTAATGATTAAAGCATTTAAACTAGCAAAGGGGGTGGCAGGCCAGTAAGGAGGGTACCTACTTGCTCACCCCCACAGCTAGCAGTGGAAGCAGTGAACCAGAGGTGGCTATCTCTGCAAAGCAGTGTGCAAAGATGGAGATTAGTGCCCAAGAGGTGGATAAGCAGAAAGGGGCAAAATTCAGCAGAAGGGCAGACAGCAAGGAGAACCAGAGATAAATGACAACCAAGGAAGGGGCTGGAGTAGAACAGTGAAACAGTCTAGGGAGGTCAAATCATGGAAGGCCATGTGTGCAAATGCCAGGAGCCTTAGCAACAAGATGGAAGATCTGGAGGCTGTCATAGTACAGTCAGACCTGGACATTGTGGCCATCACTGAAACCTGGTGTAATGATAACCACGACTGGGAGATGGCCATACCTGGCTACAACATATTCAGAAGAGACAGAGCAGGCAGGAAGGGAGGAGGAGTGGCACTGTATGTGAAAAATGACATAAGGGCCACAGAGATCCAGGAGGAACAAAATGGGAGAGAGATACTGTAGGTTAAGCTGGAAAGGAAAATGGGGACAGCCATCCGCACAGGCGTGGTCTATAGACCACCAGCCCAGGAGGAAGAAACAGATAGGGAGCTGATGCTAGCCATCCAAAGGATGGCAGACAAGGGTGAGGTAGTACTGGTTGGAGACTTCAATATTCCAGACATGGACTGGAGCATCCAGCAGCAGCACCAACTAGGAGCAGATTTATCCTGGACTCCTTCAGGGTGCCTTCCTCATGCAACTGGTCATGGAACCAACTCGGCAGAAGGCAATACTGGACCTTGTGCTCACAAACAGGGACAGTGTGATAGGGGTAACAGTGGGGAGCACCTGGGAAACAGTGACCACCAGTCATTGTGGTTTGAAATCACAGAAAGAGCAGAACCAAACCACACAAAACACAGTATCCTGGATTTTAGGGGGCAGACTTTGGGAAAATGGGGAGATACTTGAAAGAGGCATTAAGGAATGGGACAGGAATCAGGGGTTGAGGAACAGTGGGCAGTATTTAAAGCAGGGATTACAAGAACAACAGAATTATGCATTAAGCAGGTTAGCAAGAGGAAAAGGAAGAGAGACCATTATGGTTTTCCAAAGAGGTAGCAAAGAAAGTGAAAGCCAAAAGATTGCATTCAGGTAATACAAAAGACACAGGCAGAAGGGATAGGAGAAGTACCAGGAGAAGCAAAGGGAGGCAGGGAGGTCAGTGAAGGAAGCCAAAGCTCAGACAGAAGAACACATTGCAAAATCAGTGGGTAGAGGACAAAACCTTTTACAGGTACATAAGTGAAAAGAAAAAGACAAGGGAGGATAGTGAGACTGAGCGGGAGGATGGGGGCAGCGTGGAGGATGACAACAGTAAAGCTGACATATTGAACAGGTATTTCTGCTCAGTCTTTACTGAGGAGAGAGAGGTAATGGGTCTGAAGGGAGTACAAGGGGTGAGAATGGTGCAGAAATGGACACAAGTCCCTTTACACGAGAAAGGGTCCTGAAGGAACTGGAAGTAATAAGAGTTGATAAAGCAATGGGGCCAGATGGGGTGCACCCCAGGGTCCTTAAAGAACTAAGAGAGGTGGTGGCTGAACCTCTGGCTATCCTGTTTAGCCGATCACTGGAAACAGGGGAGGTACCGAAAGACTGGAGGACAGCAGATGTAGTCCCCTTATACAAAAGTGGGAACAAAGAGGAAGCGAGGAACTACAGATCAGTCAGCCTCACCTCGGTAGTGGGGAAGATCATGGAAGCACCACTGAAGGAGAGATTGGTGGAACATCTGGTTGTCAATGGACCACAGGACCCAAGGCAGCATGGTTTCACCAGGGGAGGTCATGTCAGACCAACCTCGTTGAATGTTTTGACTGGGTGACTAGGGAGGTGGATCAGGGAGGGCAGTGGACATGGCCTATCTGGACTTCAGCAAGGCCCTTGACACTGTGCCACACAGAAGACTATTACACAAACTGGGGAATATGGGTGTGGGCAGGACAGTAGTGTGGTGGGTAGGTAACTGGCTGGGTGGCAGGACACAGAGGGTGGTGGTAAATGGCTGTCACTCCACAGAGGGAAGAGTGACCAGTGGGGTACCACAGGGATCAGTGCTGGGACCGGTCCTATTCAACATCTTCATCCGTGACATTGCGCAGGACCTAGAAGGCAGAATTTCACTGTTCGCTGATGACACAAAGCTCTGTAACAGAGTAGACACACCAGAGGGTGTAGACAGAATGAGAAGCGACCTGCAGAAACTTGAAGAATGGTCAGGGTTTGGCAGTTGAAATTCAATGCAAAGAAGTGCAAGATAATGCATATGGGCACAAAACCCTGGAACAATATATCAGTTGGGGGTGAGGATATAGCATGCACCAAGCAGGAAAGGGATCTTGGGGTTGTCATCTCTGATGACCGCAAGGTGAGAAACAGTGTGACAAGGCAGCAGGTAAAGCAAATAGGATGCTGGGATGTATAGGCAGGGGCATCACCGGCAGGAAAGGAGGTCATAATTCCGCTATACAAGACACTAGTGAGGCCCCACCTGGAGTACAGTGTACAGTTCTGGAGACCATACCTACGTAAGGACATAGACAGGGTAGAGAAGGTTCAGAGGAGGGCAACAAAGATGGTGCATGGATTGCATCACAAGTCCTATGAAGACAGGTTGAAGGAACTGAACATGTACTCCCTGGAGGAGAGGAGGAGAGGGGGATATGATAGAGACATACAAGTATCTTACAGGAGGAACAGGGTGCAGAAAACACTATTTTAAGTGAAAAAGATGTTCCAGGACTAGAGGGCATGGGATGAAGTTGGAGGGAGGACGATTCAGAGGAAACATGAGAAAGAATTTCTTCACAGAACGGGTGGTGGACAAGTGGAACACCCTGCCAGAGGAAGTGGTGGGGGCTGAAACAATCACGGGATTTAAGAATGCATGGGATAGACATAAAGGAATTCTGGAGGTCAGGGGTAAGGGGCAACAGACTTCTAGGAAAACAAACTGAACTTACAAGCTCAAATGGGCAGACTGGGTGGGCCATAGGCCCTTATCTGCCGACACTGTCTATGTATCTATGTATCTATATGGCATGCATGGTGCTATAAGCCTATTTGATCGCTGTTGCCTCCATGCACAAATGCATGGAGGCATTGCACAAAGCTTCAGCCACTGCCCACACCCTCACCCAGTCCCCACAAATGAACTCATGATTCTTGGCAGTCTAGTGACACCTCTCTTGTCATGCCCAATCCTCAAAGAAATATAAACATTCCCTGGTAGTGAGATGGTAGCGCACGCCCCGCCCAATCTCAAAGTACTATGGCATCCTCCCCAGCCCACCCTCTCCCAGCGCCTACCCCCAATCAGCACCAACTCACCCAACTAAATTCCTTGCAGGAGCGCTGTCAGATCTGCAGACAGCAACTGATACAGGCCCTCCTCTCACCACCTCGGCTGGCAGTCATCTAAAAGACAGGAAACGAGTGCGTGCACATTGTTAAAACACCTGTTTCTATAGTACATGTGGGCTTAGACCACATCATTCAGATGGCAGTTGGCCAAAGCGATGAGAGGAGGTGCATGCCAGTCTCCATCTACAGATCTGCTGGCACCCTTAGTAGCAGAGTGAGTCAGTGTCTGATGGGGGCAGAAGGGTGAAGTTGCAGTATACTGTTGATTGGGCGGAAGGGGAGTACCACTGGTCTACCAAGGAATATTTATATTTCATAGGGGAGTAGGGTGGGATGAGGAGGATATTTTGGTGTTATTGCTGCCGGGGTGGGGGGCGGGGAACAGAGGTCACACACCATTGTGCATGTTGGTAACAGCAGGGTTTTGGAAGCAGTAAACAGTACTACATTGGCAGCTGTTTATCCTTATAAAACCTTCTACGTATACTGTACATACCACTGTGCCCTGTGTGCAAGAAAGTACACTTGAATAAAACAAAACTGTACAATCTTTAAAAAAAAAAAAAGATACTAAACCTACAACATCATAAATGAATGAGTACAAGCCTTTATAGCTGATACCAAATGTAGTTCTCTCTGCTGTACCCGCCTATATGTTGTGTACAATATATTTGTTTACCGTTCTTTGGCCTACTGTTAACCACAACAGTATTCTACTGTTTGCCTAAATATTATGTATTCTGTACTTTGCCTGTACATTGCCTAACCTCTGTCTGTAACACTCTCGGGTCGTGCCTGAAAATAGGCAAAATTCTTGTCTAGAGCATTCTACCGGGTAAAAAAAAACTAAATAAATAGTATTAATTTAAAAATGCTAGAGTTTTTGCTCTGTAATTATCTTCCTTCTCGAATATTTTATGCTAGAATTGGCCATGTTCAGATCTTCAACATGAACTAGTGTATTGCTGGGGTCTTTTCATACTTTTTCATTATTTACTCGCCAACTGTTATGATGTTGTGATAATAAGAAAATATGATTACCAGAGTTATATATGAGGCAACTACAAGCGTTCTGATATAACACATCTTTTTCATTTAACAATGAGTTTTAAACTCCGTGATGGGGACTGAAACTTTACAACTGTACAGACATTGTTTTTTTGTTCTGTTCTTTTTACCAAACCAAACTTTATTTCTAGAACGCTATTCCACAGTAGATCAAAGCATTTTACACAATATAATCAACAATTTAAAAACAAAACCACTTTTCTAAAAACATAGCAGGAGTTTAAATGTCAGTACAGGCCAACTCAAATAAATACGTTTTTCAAGGCAGATTTGACGGCCTCAACGGACAGGCATTTCCCTTACCAAATGAGGTAGAGAATTCCACAAGGTCGGAGCAGCAAAAGCAAACGACCTAGCTCCCGATGTTGTCAAACAGACCCTGGGAATCTCCAGCAATCACTCATTGGCAGAGCAGAGAGCACGAAGAAGGCGGCAGGGACAAAGGCGCTCTTGCAGGTACCGTGGTCCTTGTCCATGTAGGGCCTTATAGGCTAGTAATCTGACCTTGAAGGTGATCCTCCACCGCATCGGCAGCCAGTGCAGGGTGCGGAGCACAGGTGTGACAAAGGTCAGATCTACATAAATCTGCCAACAATCTGGCAGCCGCATTCTGCACCAACTGCAGGCGACGGAAGTCCACCCCCCAGTAGCCCTAGGTATAGGACATTGCAGTAATCAAGGCGCGAGGTCACAAAGGCATGGACCAGCATCGGAAGGTCATCAGGTGGTACCAGGTGCTTTATCCAGGCGACAGTCCTCAGATGATAAAATGAGGATTTGACAACAGCCGACCCCTGAGTCTTAAGTGTTAGTCTGCTAATCAAGCATAGCGCCCAGATTTCGCACCCAGTCAGAGGGCATCAGCTGGTTGCCTCCCAGCCAAAGCCCGGATGGCTGCCCAGCCGATAATCCCTCCACCTGGCGACCTGCGTCCACAACGAACACCTCAGTCTTATCCAGATTCAGCCTAAACCAGCTGCCACTCATCCAGTCCTGAATCTCAGAGAGATAGTTGTTGAATACTGTAACAGCATCACATTGTCCAGGCACAAAGAACAGGTACAGCTCAGTATCATCTGCGTAACAGTGAAAACTCAACCCATACCACCTAATAATGTCTCCCAGTGGCAGCATATACACCACAAACAACATGGGGGAAAGAATAGATCCCTACGGCACCCCACATGACAGGGAGAGGGGGGCAGAGGAAAACACGCCGGACTCCACTCTCTGTGTCCTGCCAGTGAGGAATGAATGGAACCGTCAGAGGGCTGTGCCACTCAGCCCACAGAAAAGCCACAGACACTCTAGTAACATCCCATGGTGCATGGTGTCAAAAGCTGGCGAGAGATCAAGGAGGACCAAGATGGAGCGGCTCCTCTGATCCCTCGCTATCAGGTGACCATTAATTACTGGCCCAGCGCCGTCTCAGTACTATGTCTCTTCCTGAAACCGGACTGGAGAGGACCATAGATGTCGTGGGTGGTAAGATGACCCTTGAGCTGCAACGCGACTGCCTTCTCAATAACCTTATCTTGTAAGCGTAATGTACTACTTGTCCTCCGTATCTAATGATATGCAATTAAATACACAATAAAAATCTAACTATTAAATAGAGAATAATGCCTGTGCAGGTGTGCGTTATGAGGATTTTTCACACATCCGAGGTGTGTGATAATCCATAAACCCCGACAATGAAGCTCGAGGGGTCTGAGAGATTATCACACACCAAGGGTGTGTGAAAAATCCTCATACAACAAACCTTGCACAGGCATCATTTATTTTTTTTTATTTGTTTGGTCCCCGTCGCCTCCTCCCTCCAACTTGGCGACGGGGACACAGGTATTTTTCAGGTTTTCTCCCCTTGCCCCGCCTCCTTCCAGGCCCTGGCACATGGCTGTGTGAGTGGGTGGAGGCACACACATACCCTGTGGCGCCAGCTCAGCCCCTTCCACTTCCTGTAACTTTTTGCCACCCACTCTCTGCCTACGCTACCCACCGGACCTCCACCCAGTGGGAGCAGAACTACAGGGGCACCAACCCACCCTCGTGAGAGAGGCTGCCCATCGGCATGCTTGATCCTGCTCCACCCTCCCGCCCCCATGCCAGCACCCCAACAACCTGCGGTCGTTCCTGAACCCGGGTCACGGTGTGGTGCAAGGTGTGGAATCCAGTGCCTCAAACCTCTGCGCCACCAGGCCGGCTACACTGGTATTCCTTTTTATAATAACTGGTGCAAGGTTTAGATAGAGACAAAAACGGTAAGCTTTATTTGAGTGAGCGAGCATGTCTCTGAGCAGCTGCCACAGTCACACAAATACAGTATGCTTTCTTTCATTCTTCAATAAGGTGACAGCGTAAGGAAGAAAAGGCCATTATAACCAGCTAACGAATTATTACAGAACTCAGCGGGTTATTATGGCATTTGCCCATAATGCAACTTGCCGTTTTAATAAAAATATATTTACAAAAAATACATATACACAAATGTGTACCAGATACTAATGCATAAACACAGATGTGTACACACAGAGTGATGTGCACTAGGACACAGATGCTTAAAGATGCTTACTACTAATACATACACAGATGGCCCAGTGGTAGCGCACTGCACTGCCATGCAGATACTCCAGGTTCAGGAGAAAGCCTGAGTCTCCGGATCTGAAGGCAGGCCAGGCAGAGGTATCTGCCCTGCAGCAGTGTGCCTCAGCCAGAGAGGGTCGATAGTTAGCACTAGCATGTCAGCAACCCCTGCGGCTGGGCAGGGGAGCTTGTTCCTGCTGTAGGGGATTTGTTGCATGCGAGACCACCACACAGGCTGCGCTCACGTCAGGGAGGTGGGAAAGACCAAGAAAACATGATAAAAACCCATATTCATTTAAATGATGGGTCTAACCCCTGGCTCTCCTGGGTCCTTGTGCCCGCTGGTGCTGGATCCTAGTCCACATAGTGGACTGCCGGGGGGGGGATGGGATGGCCCTTCCCCAGAGCCCCTGCCACAGAGGGCAAGACGTGGGTAACAGGAGTATTGCTGGGGTGGGGGAAAACAGGGGACGCAGGCCTGAAAAGGGTACATACCTAGAACAAAAGTACAGAATGTCCCTGACAGGATGGACATAGCTGGGGAGAAAAAAATGCTACCAGAAAAAAAGAACAAAGAAGAATCAAAAAGTGGTAGCAAATCAAGCAACAATGGGAGTAAAATTCTCCCACTCCCCTAATCAGTTACCATTCACAGAACACAATTTAATTTTAAATAAATAACCAAACATCAGTGCTAGCCTAAGGATCCGAAAGAGGTGCTGGATGAAGGTTAGATGTATCAAGCTTTGACAGCACCACCGGTCCAGCAATTGGATTTCCACTTGCGACTCTGACGACCTGGGTTTGGGAACAGACCTGGGCGTCGGAGGACAGGCCGGGGTGAGAAGGATCGAGCATCCATGGGACTGCTCTCCTTCTCCGGGGGGAGGGGACAGTGTCTCCAGCGCTTCGGTGCCCCCTGGCGGTGGCTGGGGGTGCCACATGCCAGCCCGTTGGGGCAGACACTGGTCATCATTGCATGTCCACAACCCCCAGGCAGCAGCAAAAAGGAAAAAAAATAAAATAAAATAAAAATCACCGTCCCGTGGCATGACACCCCTGCCCTATTGTCATCCTCATCGGCTTTACTTGTCTGCTGGGGGTTCCCTCTCCCATGGCCCCGACCCGGGAGGGGGGGAACCAGGGCTAGCCTACAGTTACCATTGGAGAGAAAAGCCCCACCCCGGCGGCCCTGCCCAGGGGGGTAAGCCTGGGGCAAGGGGAGGATTCAGAGAGGGCACACCTCTGAAGGGAGAATAAAGGAGCTAACGGCAAAAAAAAAAAAAAGCTTTGACAGCAGCAACACCTTAGGCTACTGAAATCAAAACTTTTAGAAGTGTCCAACAGCAACTGTAGCTGAATTTGCACTTGTCCCTTACTCTTTATAATGAAATCAGCTTTCTTTTTGTACTTGTCCTTTAAGGAGACTGACTTGTCCCGGAGAGAGGGCAACAGGATTTGCAGCACCTTACGTCACCTTTGGGAGGCAGTATAGTCAAGTTTAAGGGCACTAAGCTGCAAACCTGGAGACCTGGGTTTGAATCCCATCAGCCCCCACTTGCATACTGTGTGACCCTGACCAAGTCACTTAACTTCCTTGTGCTCCTAGGTCACACCTGGAAACAAGGTCCAGCTAAGTGCATCTTTCCTGGCCAAAAATGTTCCCCTTCCCCCATTTCCACTTACAGGTACAGACCACACAGTCAATCCCTAGCCATCTTCACTGCATCCTCACACACTGCAGTGACAAGGAAACCCCAGCAGGTGGAGCACAACTGTCAAAACTATAGTAACTTCACAGCCACCTAGGCTGCTTGCTTAGCAGGCACTAGATTTGTCAAAGGAAGGCAAACGAATAGCAAAAATAAAGCTAGGCTATTTTGAAGCACTGTAACTCCACCTAAAAGTAATAAACAAACATTGCAGTCATGTAACCATTAGGGCTAAATGTCAGCATACACCCAGCCCAGGCAGAAATACACAAGTCTGAAGTACAGGCACACAGCTTTTCATCAGTGCTGCTATCAAACCCTACGTGACAAAACTGTCTAACCACTTTAAGCTTGAAATCAGGTAGGTATCACGTGATTGCCATTTGCTATACAAATTATATTAGGTAGCAGCTGATGACAATAGTAGCATTGTTTTGCTATTTAACAGTATAATTTTTTGCTCTGCAATACTGGCTATTTCTTTGCTGATCAGGTAAGTACAATGAAAGACCGTCCCATTTTCAGGAGCAACCTGGCAAGACAAGCAGCATAAAATGTATTTATTTATGTACATTTTGGGAACTGGGTGAAGCCCACTGAGACAAAGCTCATTTACAGGGGCGATCCAGGCATTACACAAAAAATACGGGAAAAAAAGGGAGGCAGTATAGCGCAGTGGTTTAAGGCTCTGAGCTGCAAATCTGGTGACATCCAGCAGACCAGACCTGGGTTTGAATCCTACAGCTTCCACTTGCATACTGTGTGACCCTGCGCAAGTCACTTAACTTCCCTGTGCTCCCAGGTCGCTCCTGTAAAAAGCTTTCAGCTTAGTGTGCTACTTGAGCAATGAGGCACGACAGGGTGTGTATTACTGTGTAATAACGTCACTCCTGGGGTGAGTTGAAGCACGAGGCGAAGCCTTATTGCTATTATACAATAGCACTGCTATTATACAATGCTATTATACAATGGCTCGTTGTTATACAAAATAAAAAACATTAAAAAAATGTTTTTAGTAGATTTTTAGTGTGGCAGCATATCTTTGTTTCTTAAAAAAAAATGGCTCAAGCACATGCTCAGCCATACAGTGATGTTATTGTGTAACAACATCACTGTCTCAGGCATACACTGACCAATCAGAGTCTAGGATTCTTTCTTGCCATTGTATAATCCTGGTTAAATAACTGAGAAAAAAAAAAAACAGAGGTACAGATGATAAGTGAGTGAACAACTGCATTTCAGATCAGGTATAACGTTTACATTTACTAAAGTCAATTAAGGTACTATTTGTACAAATGTTTAAAAGACCAAAGAAATTTTTTCCTTTCTCAGATAGGCTGGTATGGTGTTTCCAGAGTTTGGAAGCAACATAATGAAAGGAATGTGAACTCACCGCTGTTCTGTACCAGGGAAATTACAGTAAATTTGCTGATGCTGATCTGAGTGCCTCAGGCCTTTCTGGGAAACACAGCAGTTCAGATAAACATGAGAGGGCACCAGGAGCAAGGATTTTATAAGTAGTGCAGCCCAGCAAGTATTCAAGCCAGGGTTCAGGGGATATCCATCTGCAGGGTATGAAATTCGTGAAAAAAAGTACATGCCCACTTGGGCATGTAATAAGCAAACGTACATGCCCAAGAAACTATTTACATGCCGCCCCTTAGTATTTAGATTTAGGTAGTCCACAGGGTAGCTCGTAAAATACTATTTATTCCTAATTTAGCTTCTAGTAGGTAGTTTAGAACACAGAGGTGATGGTTTGCAATTACTTTACTTATCTAGCTAGTTAAAAGAGCTTTTTTGAGAGATTTCTCAGTCTCCAGCAGGGCCAGCAACTTCTGCACTGCTGCAGCCTTCAATCTCTGAGAATGGCACCCTCAACCTTTATTTAGGTACGGTAGGTAGGCGATATTAATGTACAATAGCTGAAGAAGCTGAGCTTTGTCTTCAAACCTTTTTAAAAGAATACTAGTTCTGCTCCAAGTTATAAACAGCTTTTTTTATTTGATGGCTGGCTTAGTTAGCTTCCAATACACTGCTTAGTGCTTTTTATTGACAGGAGAGAAAAGGAGACAGAATTTTTTCTTTGAAATTCGCTTCCACTTCCCAGCAATTTCAGTAAGCAGCTGAATAGATTTAAAAAAAAAAAAAAAGACTGCTTTAGCCTGAAAGGTGCCTGAGAATGGCCCCCGAGACCCTCTCTGTTGCAGTCTAGCTGCTTTTTAGTAGTACTGTCTCTGCCTGTTGCAATACAATCCACAAACTGTTATGAAATAAAATATCTTAGGCAGCAGTACTTTTGGTGAAAGTAATTCGTAGTAGTAAAGAAAGAGCTTACACACAGTGCTTCCCACAAGTCTCTCTCACCCTAATCCCTCCTGTAACAGTCACCAGTCAGTCACTTCTTGACTACTTTTTTCCCCACGGAACTAGATTAGACTAAGTGATGTGTGTTGTGGCACTTTTTTGTCACCAAAGTCTGATCCAGATTTTTTCTGTTGCCGATTTCCTGAATGGGAGAGTTCTTTCCTCCCTTCTGCCAGCCAGAGACCTGTGCGGTTTCACTTTCACCCTCCTTTCCCACTTAAGTCCCCTACCTCGTTTGCAGACCAACTCTGAAATTATACTATTAGCTCTTAAAAGAGCTTGCCTTTTTTTTTTTTTTTTTGGAGTGGGCTCAGAAAAGTGCCTGATCACGATCTGTGATTCCGACTGCTGTGGCCACTCCAACATTCACAGTACATTCCGTGAAAGCGCAGTATGAACTAAATGTGTCCAACTCACTTGGAAAACATGCCGTGCTTTGCAGGGTCCTCCTCGAGTCGCACAGAAGGAAGAAGGTGGGCAAAGTATCACAGTACAGTCACCAGTTGGTATCTGAGCCTGCAACCCCGCCTCCAGCATTGACGGATGGACCCCTTCTCAGTTGCGGTTGGATACTGGTTGTGCCGATGAAACTCCCACTTCAGGTTGCTCCTCTCCTCCACGAACCACGAGCCCTGCACCTGTGCTGTCCTCCCATGGCCGTCACCCCCGCCCCCAGAAAATGACGCGTGATACTTCCGACTCACAAAGGGGGGAAAAATCCATCCCAAACAAAACATAAGCACAGAAAGGATTTAAAAAAAAAAAAACACAGAGCTCTGACTAATTTTTTTTAAATAAATGGAGCTCTGACTTCAGGAATACCTTAGGTGCCCCATGGGGCAGACAGTACACAGCAGTAGGTGTCCCGAGACAAGAGTGCCTGCCCTGGGGCACCTAAGGTATAGGAATTTCGCATCCTGTCCCTTTAAAGGTGAACAGTCAGCACAAAGGTCTCCCCACATGGGTCCCAATGTGCACTTTGTGTGCAGAAACATTCTGGGGTACTTGCTATTTACTATGCCAACATCTTATCATACTACAAGTCCCAGAACCCCCTGCAGCAAACATCAGAACGGTAGGCAACAGTGGGAAATTCAATAACCTGCAGTGCATGGCAGAGGTTTTACAATCGCCGATCAATTGTTTTCTGTTTCTGCTGTTCTTCAGGGGCGAAGTATAGTCCTCTGTGACCGTAACTTAGCCCAGGGAGGACAGCGGGAGCAGCAAACAAAAGATCAGAGCTTACATAAACTCTAACATGCACTGCAGGCTATTGAAACTCCCACTGCTCTGATGTCACCTGCAGGGGATTCTGAGTGCAAGGGCCCTTTATGCTGACAGTTCCCCTTTACGCAATGGTGCAACATTTGATCTGTGTCAGTGGTAAAATACCCTATAAAACTGCAGACAGCCGTAAGCCTCGGCATTCCCTGTTGGGCAAGGAGGTATAAACAAAGGCGTCATAACCCAAAAGTGGATTTACTTATGGAGGAGCGTGTGTGCTGTGGTAATCCCTGTGTATGCTGGGGCTCAGCCAGCTACATTTGCAGTACAACAGGAGGCAGGGAGTCCTCGAGTTGTTCTCAAGGGCAGACCCACATGGCCTGTCGTAGACATCCAACCCGTACTGTGTAGCTTTAGGGGCTGTGTGGTACTACACATCTCCATAGTCCAGCAGTGGAAGTATGAATTCTATCATTACCTGAACCTGCACTTCTGTGAGTGTGTTAGGCAATTCCTAGCCCTGTAGAGAGCTCCTAACCTGGGACTCGCTGAAACGGTGATGTGATCTGCTTCTGGTATGTGAGCTGTGTTAACGAAGCATAATTATTCTCTCCCCCTCACAAACAAGAATGCAGTAACTACAACAAAATATGGCGCCCATTCAGTGAATTTTTTAAAAGAGGAATAATAGCTTAAATTAACAATGAACCAACTGGGAAAGAATAAATTACTAAAACACCTTAGAAAACAAAAAGAATGACAGCAAGTAGCATCCCATAACCCTAACAAAACAGTTTCAGTAGTAAACATAAAAAAGCTACAACTTAAACAGAAGTTGAAAATCCACCTTTGCAAAAAAAACTCCATACTGATATACATACACTGAAAAATGCTTTGCCTCAAACGAAGGAAAGTCTTTCTATTAAATTTGCTGTATTACTGCTGTTTTTAGGTAGCTAACAACATCCTAAACTCGTTCTTTACAACCTGTGCCTCCCCATCCTCCCCCCAAACCGCCTCAACTGCCCCCCAAACCCCTCCTCCCCAGCACGCTTTCCACTTTGCCCTCATCTCCCCACAAGAAGCTCTCCAGGACCTCCTCTCTCTTAACTCCTGCAAGTCTAGCCCCGACGGTCTCTCTACCTCCATCTTCCTCGGACCTCTGCACCTGCTATAGCTCTCGCTCTCTCCCACCTTCTTAACCTCTCTTTCACCCATCGTACCATCCCCTCTCTTTGGAAATCTGTCAAAGTCATACTTCTGCACGGGGAGGGGGTGCAACCCTTAATCCTTGGAAACTACCTCCCCATACCCCTTCTCCCAGCATTGAGCAAAATTCTAAAGTCTATGTTCCTTGCAAGGCTTTCCGATGTCCTCATCTCTTCCAATTTTTTGTCTCCTTTCCAATCGGGTTTCCGAAAAGAACACTCAACTGTGACCTCCCTGCTCAGGGTAACTAATTCCATACTCACAGGCATGGACAAAGGTCATCTCACTGCAGCCCTATTTATCAACCTCACAAAAGCCTTAAACTCTGTCTCCCATCCCCTTCTCCTCTCCAAACTCCACCCTGTAGGCCTTTCCAACCCCGTAGTAGACTGGTTCCGATCTTACCTCACAGGCCACACACAAGATCAAGCAGTTACGCCCTCTCTTCCCACTCCCTATTCTTGCTGGAGTCCCACAAGGGTGTATCCTTGGTCCTATCGTCTTCACTATATTTTTAAATAACCTCCCATGCACCTGTGTCTACTCCCAAATCCATCTCTACGTGGACGACAGTCCTTTTCCCATCTAGCGCATCTTCCTTGGAAGTCGAGCCAAAGCTACAAAATTTCTTCTTCCGAGTACTTCAGTGGTTCCATGACAACACAGTGGTCCCCATACAAATACATGGGAGCCGCGCTCCCACTTTTAGTACTGTCATTTTCTGTAGAAAGCGAGGGGTGCGCTCCATTAGTTTCTATTGGGGCATTATAAACTACATTTTTTTTAATGTTTCAGAGGATGAATTCAAATTATGGCCACTGCTCAACTAACAAGGGCTTTGTTAGCTGAGCAGTGGCTGTGATTTGTTTGCAATCACCCTTTGAAATATAAAAAAAATGTAGTTTAAAATGCCCCAACAGACAGGAGATCATGTGATGCCTCTCCTCTGAGAACCTCGCTTCTCTCTCACTCCCGCTCCCAAATTAATTTTACATTTTAAAAAGAAATAACTTCTGCAGTTTTTTTTTTTACTGATTACCAACTCAGATAACCTTGCGAAACATCCCGGAGGTTATTCACATTGCTAACTAGCTCTGTTTGTGGCTCCAGTGCCATCGATGGATTCCGAAATGTGGAAGGCCTCGACTTCACATATGCCGCCCTCGACGCTGGAGAAGCTTAGCAAAAAAAGCCAAGGGCCAGATACCTTCCCCGGACAATTCTCTACCAGTGTCCAGGAAAGCCCTACTGCTCACCAAAGATAAATTTCTTGCTGAGCTTGCACCATTAAGGAGCACCTTCACGGAATTTGCCTCAGATCTAAAGACCATCAAAAGTGACCTGAAGGGATCTTTCAAACAAATTGCTGATGTCTCTGCCCGCACCTTTTTATTTATTTATTTATTTACATTGCAATCAGTTTACAACCTTTGAGCCAGGGGCTCATTTCCAAAGGTACCTCGTCAAACAAAGATAGGTGGTACAGATAATACAGGAAGCAGGGTACAAAATAATAGAAGAGCATGTGTATAAACAGGCACACATAAATGGCAACATGGCTACAGCAAACATAGGTAGTGTAATACACAGAACATTCAGGTATAATCGACAACAGTGGGGATTACATGGTTTAGGAGCATAACAGTTTGTCATTGTAGAATGATAACAGCCAAACAGGTCTACTAAGTCAGGTTACAAGGAACATAGGGCATGATACAGGAATAGTACACGTAAATCAATAATGCAGTCAAAACAGGTCACATGATAACAGATTACAGGTAGGGCAGCGGGGAGGGAGTAATACAGACGGGGGTATGATCTGTACGGAAACAGGGTGGAATAAAAGTTAAGCAAAGCAGTATCACATGGAATGCTCAAGTCAGTAGAGATACAGTTGGCAGTGGGGGTAGTAGCAGTAGTGTAGAAGTAAGAAGTTAGGAAGTGAGGAGATGGAGCTGCCCAGTGGGCATTGTCAGTGCAGAGGAGGGAAGAGCATCCGTTAGGCACAGGAGCAGCAGCGCTTGCTGAATAGCTCGCTTTTGAGGGCATTTTTGAAGGTGGAGATGGATGGGATTTCAGTGATGGCCCGCGGAAGAGTGTTGTACCAAGCGGGGGCTCTATAGCAGAAGATCTCTGCCCAAGTGAGGTCCTAGCACGAGGGACCAGGAAGGTGGCTTTACAGGCGGTCCGGGTGCTGACTAGGGGCTGGGCAGGGAGGAGGGAGGAAGACAGCCCGGGAGGGGAGAGTCCTAGTAAGGTTTTTTTAGCGATGAGGCACATGTGGTAAAGCAGGCGTTCGTCGAGGTCAAGCATTGTAGCAAGGTCATAGAGTTGGCAGGTATGGGTGAGCCTGGGGGCCCCAGTGATTAGCCTGCATGCCTTGTTTAGGAGGAGGCGGATTTTGTTGAGGGCCGACATGCTGGCAGCACGATAGACAGGTAGCCCATAGTCCACCAGGGATAGAATGGAGGATGTAACTGCAAGCCGGAGGGCATCGGGGGGGGAGACAATTTTTGTGGCGGTACAGGATACCAATTCGCATGTTGGCTACAGAAGCGAGTGAATCGATGTGGGTATGGTAGGAGAGGGCTGAGTCAAATAAGATGCCTAGGTACTTATAGGAGTGGACTTGCTCCAGTTGTAGTTTAGAGCTGGAAAGGATACGGAGAGGGAAGTTGGAAGATTTGTTTTGGGGTGGGCGAAGAGCATGGTTTCTGTCTCTACCAGTGTCCAGGAAAGCCTTACTGCTCACCAAAGATAAATTTCTTGCTGAGCTTGCACCATTAAGGAGCACCTTCACCTCATCACTAGAATCTTGGCAAAAGAGAGTGCAGCCAGAGATTACCACCTTTCAGCAACTACTAGTTAAAATGGAGTTGAAGCTGGAAAATCTGGAAGGCTGAAGCCGAACAAACTTGGTGATTTTCGGCATTCCAGAGGAAGCAGAAGGAAGCACTCCTGTACTTTTCACTCAAAAATTGCTGCTCAAGATGGCAGAGACCCCTCCTTGTAGTGCTTCCTACACTGTCGAGCAGGCACACTGCTCGCTACAACCAAGCCTCCCCCAGGATCTAGCCCTTGACCCTTTATTCTTCACCTACTGAACTACTTGGACCACCAGCATATACTGACCAGAATAAGGGATCTGCAGGAAATGAAGAGGGAGTCTTCTTCTCTCCAGGTTGCCCAAGACCTGCTGGCTGTTACAAGCCAGAAGAGGGTGGAGTATCATGTGGCCGTTACTAGGCTCATTACCGCTAGCATTAGATTTAGAGTGCTGTACCCAGCCTGACTTTCCATTCTCCACAATGGCTCTTGGATCACTTTTGAGAGTGCGACCCAGGCGAAAGCTGAACTGCCTGGCTTATTCCCCGACCTACTCGCTGTGCGTTGAGGCAAGGTTCTATGACAGATTGTGCTGATCTAGCCTAGATTATGTGGGACTTCTCTCAGGTCTAGTGTTGATTTTCCCTGCCTGCTTGTGACTGACCTCTGCGCCTTCCTGAATGGCCTGCTACTTGTTTCTCCCCGATGGTGGATACTGTGGCAGTGTTGGCTGTTTCCCTGATTGTCCATGGTTCACCCGGGGCCCTGGAATGGGGTTTCATGGCTTTCTCCGGTTCAGTGCCATGCCTACTGCAACTGCCTGCACTGTCTGGTCCTGTCTTATGCTTCCTGCCTGAGCAACTACGCAGTTGTCCCCGCTCTGCGGCAGTGCGCACCATTGCAGCCTCCCCCCACGGGGATGTGCACGATCGTGTGTCTACTTAAAGGTGCACAACTCGCTTCCCTGAGGTCGTTCGCATGTACACAGTCCCTCTCCCAGAGGTTGCGTAAGTCCCTACGCCCCAAGAGACACTGCTTTAAAACCTTTCTTTTTTCTTCTTCAAGGATTAACCTCACCCATGGATATTATACAGGACTTGCTTGCTGGACTTTCAGGACTTTGTTTCTACTGGTCATCCATTATGGTTACCATTTTACATTGTCCTCTCCCCAGCCTTCACCTTCCCTCCCAGCATTGCCTTCTTCCTTCCCATTTCTCCCTTTCTCTTTCCTACCCTCCCCCCCACCTTTTTTTTTCTTGTTCTTTCCACAGGTCTCTCACGGGCCAATTTTTCAGCCTCATCTAAACATCTTGACTGTTACTGGTTCTCTTGTTATGGATTGCCTGCTTAGTTGGTGTTACCGCAGTTGTGGTCAATGGGGGGGGGGTGGGAGGTGGGAGTGGCTTTTATGAGAGTAGTCAAAGCATTTGACATTAGGTGTTTTGGGGCTCCCTTGTTTCAGAGGGGTTGCTTCTTGGTAGTTATTGTTCTGTGTTCTGGGGCCCCATGGGGGTGGGGTGGTGTTCTTCCAAATAAATGGAACAATTACATACCTTTGGTACAGGGTTATGGGGGTTGAGATGAGTTTTGCCGCTAATAGGTGTTTTCTTGTGCATTTCTGTTCCTCTGGGGGAAATTTTGTGTATTTTGTGTCTTTCTGGTGCTGTGTAAACTGTGAAAAGTACAGTTACGTAAGAACTTACCGTAACAGTAGATCTTCGAGAGGGGCTCTTGCAGTAGGTAATTACATAAAGGACTCACCCGGCAGGCGTCAGGACCCCACGAAAAAATTTCTAGCTAGCAGTCTCTGGCGGGGGGCCGCCCCCACGTCAGGTGACCGACATCAGTATAAAAGGGTGGTCCCCCATGCCCGCCTTCCAGTTCTTTCCCACCAAAGGCCAAAAAAGGCAAGATGAGAGAGAAGCGGATATTTCCCTTCCTGGAAAAGGAGCTGAAAAGCTAAAGAGGATGGAGGGTGCCGGCCTGGTGGCGCTGAGGGTTGAGGCGCTGGACGCCACACCTCGCGTCACGCCAGCGACCCGGGTTCGGGAGGCGAGCCGGGAGCTGAGGTCGGTGGGAGAATGGTAGGATCGGGGCGTCCGTGGGGACGCTCTCCTCTCCCTGGGGGGATCCAGGGCATCCCGGGCGCGGGAGGGACCCCGGTGGGAGCCGGAGGTACCTCAACTGCTGGGATCACAAAAGCGTGGCGGAGGCAGATGCCGAGCCAGGCGCGAGAGGGCGCGCATGCTGAAGAACCACTGGCGTCAAGTGCCGCCTGCCGACATATGGGAGGCGAAAAGGTGGAAAAGGAGGGCACTGGTTGCAGCAGCATGATGGCCGTCCAGCGCTGGACTCTCCTGGTACCTGGGCGGCGCGACAATGCTGGATCGGACTGGGTGGGTTGATCTCGGAGAGTGCTCCCCCCCCTTGTGAGGGGGTAGTCGGGAGCCTAATTAGGTGGCGGGGAAGTTCCAGGGGTCGGGCTGGACAGACCTGCGGGTGATGCCAGGGCGTGCAGGTAAGCAGACCAGTGGCCCAGGGAGATAAAAAATAAGAACAAAAAAAAAAAGGGATGGAGGGCGGGAAGGCATTACCTACTGCAAGAGCCTTTCTCGAAGATCTACTGTTACAGTAAGTTCTTACATAACTGTACTATCTTACTTCAAGAGGGCTCTTGCAGTAGGTAATTACATATAAGACTGAATCCCAAGCATAGGTACATAGATACATAGACAGTGTCGACAGATAAGGGCCTATGGCCCACCCAGTCTGCCCATTTAAGTTTGTAAGTTCAGTTTATGTTTTCCAGGAAGTCTGTTGCCCCTTACCCCTGACCTCCAGAATTCCTTTATGTCTATCCCATGCATTCTTAAATCCCGTGATTGTTTCAGCCCTCACCACTTCCTCTGGCAGGGTGTTCCACTTGTCCACCACCCGTTCTGTGAAGAAATTCTTCCTCACGTTTCCTCTGAATCGTCCTCCCTCCAACTTCATCCCATGCCCTCTAGTCCTGGAACATCTTTTTCGCTTAAAAATAGTGCATTCCTGCACCCTGTTCCTCCCTGTAAGATACTTGTATGTCTCTATCATATCCCCTCTCTCCCTCCTCTCCTCCAGGGAGTACATGTTAAGTGCCTTCAACCTGTCCTCATAGGACTTGTGATGCAATCCATGCACCATCTTTGTTGCCCTCCTCTGAACCTTCTCTACCCTGTCTATGTCCTACGTAGGTAAGGTCTCCAGAACTGCACAGTGTACCCAGGTGCGGCCTCACTAGTGTCTTGTATAGTGGAATTATGACCTCCCTTTTCCTGCTGGTGATGCCCCTGCCTATGCATCCCAGCATCCTATTTGCATTACCTGCTGCCTTGTCACACTGTTTCCCTGCCTTGAGGTCATCAGAGATGATAACTCCAAGATCCCTTTCCTGCTTGGTGCATGCTATATCCTCACCCCCCAACTGATATATTGTGTCAGGGTTTTTGTGCCCCATATCTTGCACTTCCTTGCATTGAATTTCAACTGCCAAACCCCTGACCATTCTTCAAGTTTCTGCAGGTCCCTTCTCATTCTGTCTACATCCTCTGGTGTGTCTACTCTGTTACAGAGCTTTGTGTCATCAGCGAACAGTGAAATTCTGCCTTCTAGGTCCTGTGCAATGTCACTGATGAAGATATTGAATAGTACCGGTCCCAGCACTGATCCCTGTGGTACCCCACTGGTCACTCTTCCCTCTGTGGAGTGACAGCCATTTACCACCACCCTCTGTGTCCTGCTGCCCAGCCAGTTACCTACCCACCGCACTATTGTCCTGCCCACACCCATATTCCCCAGTTTGTGCAATAGTCTTCTATGTGGCACAGTGTCAAAGGCCTTGCTGAAGTCCAGATAGGCCATGTCCATTGCCCTCCCCTGATCCACCTCCCTAGTCACCCAGTCAAAAATTCAATGAGGTTGGTCTGACATGACCTTCCCCTGGTGAAACCATGCTGCCTTGGGTCTTGTAGTCCATTGACAACCAGATGTTCCACCAATCTCTCCTTCAGTAGTGCTTCCATGATCTTCCCCACTACCGAGGTGAGGCTGACTGGTCTGTAGTTCCCCGCTTCCTCTTTGTTCCCACTTCTGTATAAGGGGACTACATCTGCTATCCTCCAGTCTGGAAAAGGAAAAGCACTCGGGAGAAGGAAACCCATCCAACCAATGGAACCTCCGGCTGAACTGGTCTTAAGAAAGAAGACCTTGGAGTACAGCCAACCCGAAGCCTGCTCTATGGCGAGAGGCAATATCCAAACTGTAGTGTTTCGTAAAGGTATGGACAGAAGTCCAAGTCGCAGCTGCACAGATGTCTGCCACTGACACATTCTTGAAACACTCTGATGGAGTGACCCCTGACTTGACCCGGCAGGGTCTTGCAGTATTTGTCATAACAGAAGGTGATACAATGAGCCAACCATTTCAATAGGCATTGCTTGGAAACAGCATTGCCTTCTCTTTAGTGAGCAAGACAGACAAAAAGCTGATCTAATTTCCTGAGATCCTTAGTCCTAGTGGTATAGTATCTCAGTAGTCTATGAACATCCAAAGTATGCAAGAGGTACTCCCCTTGATTGGAGTGTTGGGTAAAGAAAGCAGGTAGCTCAATGGATTGATTCAGCATAGATTCTGCTACCACCTTAGGGAGAAACTTAGGGTTGGTACGCAGAGCCACATGTTCCTTGCGAAAAATCAAATAAGGAATTTTGCACATCAGGGCCTGAAGCTCGGAAATTCGTCGAGCGGAAGTAATGGCAACTAGGAAGAGAGTCTTCCAAGAGAGGAACTTCAAGTCTGCTGAGGCTGCCAGTTAGAAAGGAGGCAAAGTAAGCTTCCTGAGATCAAAGTTCAGATCCCAAGGAGGAGCAGGAATGCGGTTGGGGGGTCTCAAATGGAGAACCCCTCTGAGGAAAGTCTTTAAGAGACTTCCAACTGAGCGAAAGTCCGGTCTCTGAAAGTCCACATAGCAGCTATTTCAGCCTACCATGTCCCTTTCAAAGAGGAATGGCTGAGACCCAGATCAAAGAGATGACGCATGTAGTCCAGGACTCTCAACTGGGCAGGAGAAAGGTTCAAAGTCCTTTGATGAGGCCCAAATCGAAAATTATTTCCACTTCATGGCATAGGTGGACCTAGTGGAAGGCTTTCTGGCCTCCACCAGAATATCTGCTACGAGTGGAGAAACACCAAACCGGGCTTGAGCTACGTCTGCAGGAGCCACACATGCAACTGAAGGGATTTAAGACCTGGATGAACAAGGGTCCCTGATCCTGGGTCAGCAAGTGCTACGACAGAGGAAGAGGAGCAGGAGGTTCCCCTGAAAATTGTTGCAGAAGAAAGAACCAAACTTGCCTGGGCCAGAATGGAGCGATGTGGATCTTCTGGGCTCCTTCTGAACTGATCTTGTTCAAGACCCTCGGAATTAAGGGAATCGGAGGGAAGGCAGACGAATCTGTCCCTCCAGTCGAGAGACAGAGCGTCCCGCCAAAAAATGCCTTGCCCTGGAGCGAGCAAGCAGAAGGCGGGAAGTTTTGCATTTTGAGAAGACGTGGATAGGCCTACCTGAGGGGTTCCCTAGAGCAGGAAGATGTCGTCTACTTCCCATTCGTGGGCTCTGGCGGAAGACGGACTGAGGAGGTCTGCCAGAGTGTTTTCTACTCCTGGAACATGAACTGCCATCAGGTGAAGGTTATGCAGAACAGCCCAACTCCAGACTCTCATTCCTTCCCTGCACAGAGGGTAGGAATGAGTTCCTCCCTGTTTGTTGATGTACCAGACTATGCACATGTTGTCCGTCCGAATGGTTAAATGACCAGGAAGAAAAGAGGAGCACAGAGCCTGGAGAGCATACAGGACGGCTCTGAGTTCGAGCACATTTATGTGTAAAGTCTGCTCGAGTCTGGACCAGGTGCTCTGAGTCCTGTGAGAACTTAGATGGGCTCCCCAGCCCTCTCCTGAGGCATCTGTTGTTAATGTTTGGGAGGGGAGTTCGATATTGCAGGGAACTCCCTGGCAAAGGTTCTCTTGCACCATCCACCACTGCAGGTCCCTGACCATGGGATCGGAGACTAGAACCTCCTAGTCCAGGTCGTCCAGTGTTTGATCATATTGTGACCAAAGCGTCCACTGAGAGATCCACATATGCAGCAGAGCACGAGGCACGGTCGGGATAGCAGCCGCCATGAGCCCAGGGAAGCGAAGGGCTGACTTGGCACCGACCCTCCTGTGACTGGACAACAGACATGCTTCAGTCTGGTGGGTGTCCACCCTGTCCAGAGGCAGAAAGGCCTTGCCAATGGTCATGTCCAGGATCGCCCCAATGAACTGGAGTCTTTGGCAAGGGACCAGATGGGACTTGGCCTGGTTGACGGTGATACCCTGACTGGTGAAAACCTGCAGGGTAAAGGAAAGACAGCATAGAAGTTCCTCCCGGGACAGTGCCGCCATGAGCCAGTCGTCCAGGTATGGGAATACCTGCACTCCCTGGGTATGCAGGTGGGCAGCTACCACAAACAGGCATTTGGTAAACACTCGGGGAGTCGAGGAAAGACCAAATGGGAGTTCCTTGAATTGGCAGTTGTCCCCCTGAAAAGAAAACTGAAGGAATTTGCGGTGAGAAGGGTGGATGGGGATGTGCAGGTAGGCATCCTGCATATCCAAAGCGCACAGCCTCTGTCCCTGCCGAAGAAGCGGCAAAAGACTCTGCAGGGAGAGCATTCTGAAGCGCCTGTATTCCACGAACATGTTCAGGGAGCTGAGATCTAAAATAGGTCTCACGTCTCCAGTCTTCTTTGGAACCAGGAAGAAATGGGAATAGTAACCTGTCCCCCAAAGATGGGTGGGAACTGGTTCTATTGCTGCCTTCACGAGAAGGGAGGAAATTTCTTCCAGGATCAGAGGAAGATGTTCCAGGGAGTAAGATGACTTGGGGGTGATCTTCAGGGTGGTTTCTGAAGACACTCGATTGAGTGCCCAGCTGCTATCAGTTGGAGCACCCAAGCATCTGATGTAATCCTCTCCCAACACAGTAGATGGAAGGAGAACCTTCCTCCTACTGGTTCTTCTGGAGTGTCCAGAGGCTGTGGGAGAAGGGAGAAGTCAGGAGGTGTGGGGCAACGCAGCGGCCGAGGCTCCCGCAGCTTTCTTGGGCGGGGGAGTCTTGGTTGCTGGAGGGGCCAGACATTTGTTGGCCCACTTGCCCTGAGGTTTCGCTTTAGGGCGGGAACGTCTGCAAAAGGGGCGACGCTGTCCCTGAGGGGGTCTGTGCAGCGAGTCCACAGACTTGAGTGCAGTACCCTTCTCCTGCAGGTCGGTGATTATGTCCTTGACATCGCCCACGAACAGCTCCGAACCTCTGAAGGGCGCAGCCTGAATTGCAGATTGCACTTCAGGGTCCAATCCTGACACCCGGAGCCAGGCATGACACCGAAGACCTACAGCGAAAGCCGAACTCCAACCAGTTGCATCCACTGCATCGTAGGTGGCACAAAGCATGTACCGACTGGCCGAACGAGCAGATCGGACAAGATCAGACACTTCCTGTTTGGTCTGGGACTCAGGAAGGGAGTCCAATTTTGATTCCACCTGACTTAAGATCATCTTCTGGTAGTCCCCCATATGTGCGACATAGTTCAGGGCCCTAATCCCCAGGGTAGAAGCGTACACCTTCTTTCCGTACTGGTCCAGAAGTTGAGACTTCTTGTCAGGTGGAAACAAGCTGAGATGTTTTGGGTTAGCAGTACAGCCGTAAGCGGCGCTAAGCATGACCAAGTCTGCCTTGGGGTGTACATTCAAAGAATCTACACCCTCAGGAGCCTGATGTAGAAGGTCTGCCTTCCTCAGAAGGGAGGCTATCACAGATGGTTGCTTCCAAATAGTGGAAACAAGGTCCGCGTGAGGCTCAATCCAGAGTGGAATCAATGTCGGAGCGGTCTCGGGCAGATCCAACTGGGCAGCGAGCTTCTTATGCTGTGGATCTGGCTCCAGAGATTGCCACGGATGAACTTCCTGGATCTTTCTTAGTAACTCCAAAAAGGAAGGATCCTCCGGAAGAGACTTCGGAGGAGTCCTCGGCCTGGGACGATCTGGAGTACGTGGCTCGTCATCCGGATTGGAGCATCCCCCTGAGTCTGAGTCAGAGGTCTCCGATGAAGAGGAGGAAGACTCCTTCCGACGCGGGGGAGGAATGGTCCCCTTGGGAAGCCCTCGGGGAAGCGTGTCCTCTCCACCCCTGGTGCCCGAGGGTTCACCTCTGGTGTCGGGTAAGGGGAAGGGAGTCTCCAGTCTCCAGCGTAGGGGATCCAGTGCAGGGTCCGGCGCAGGCAGATGGCTCTCCACCTCCCTGGCGAGCTGAGCGTTGGCCTCAGCCCACCAGGCAGCCAGAGTCTCCTTCAAATCCACCAGCAGCTGTGGTGAGGGTGGTGGGGGGCATAAGAATACTGAGAGTATCCGTAAGGTGAGTATCCATAACCTGACAATGGAAAGCCCAGCGTCGGGTATTGAGGCACCGGGTACTGCGGCGTTGGATACTGCGGTACTGTGTAGGGCGGCAACGGATTAAGCGGTGTCGGATACCCGGGTGCCAGGGGGTCTAAAAAGGCCCTGGGAGAGGCCCAGCAGGTGGGCCAGGTAAAGGTGGCCCCGCGGGTGTCGGGCCCAACATTGGAGCGGCATCCAGCAAAGGAACGTCGGCTGGTGTCAGGTAGGCTGGCGTCGGAGCCGGCATCCGGCGTCAGTGGGTCCAGCCCTGTCAGCGTGCCCAACTCCTCTGTGTCGACCGGGGATGGAGGATTAAATTCCCCGGGGTCCAGCAGAGGAGACGCGGGAGCCTTGGCAAGCTACGGCAGGCGTTGCAGTGAGTCTGGGACGTTGGACTGGTTCAAGGGGTCCGACATAGGCTTTTTCGCTGGGTGTTCGTCGTAGGGGCAGGCGTCCGGCTTACCAGCAGGATCCGGGAGGGCATCGCAGGAGCCGGCGTCCGATTTGTCAGACCCCTGGCCCGATGAGGGTCGCGGTGAGGAAGCGACCTTGGTGGGCGTGCGAGGGACTGTGCACCTCGAAGGAGTTGGCATCTTATCGGCCCTATCCAGGCAGACATCGAGGGCACCGGCGTCTGGCTTAGCGGACCCACTCGACCCAGAGGGCCACGTGATAACGGCCTTCTCGGGAGCAGCAGCCTCCTTTGCCCCAGAGGCACCCGAGGGGCCTGAGTGTGAGCCCGACGGGAAGGGTGACGCAGTCTTGGACACCGCCAAGATGGCCGTTGAGGAACGGTCCCCCGGAGGCAAGATTACCTTGAGGACCGTGACTCTGGATGGAGTGGCAGAAGCCGTGGAGGTGGAGTCCGGTACTTCTTTTTTTTATGGCCTTGGGGGGAAGTGGAAGTCTGCCTTAACATCTTCAGCTCCTTGTCCATGGAAGCCATCTTTTTCTTCAAAACATGGGCCTCCAGGGACTGCTGCCTCGGTTTTTGGGTAGCTGAGTTGAACTTCTGGCAGTGCTGGCACTTCTCCACAGGGTGGTCCTGGCCTAAGCAGAAGAGGCACAGGGAGTGTCCGTCCTTATGCTGCAGCTGGGAACCGCACGAGTCGCACTTGTTCTTATGCGATTCTGAGGGAGTTGGGGACGACATACACGGCCGTTAGGAGTGAAAAACGAGGAAAAAAACAGTCAAAAAAAAAAATCAGTAAACTAGACCGACGTAAGACGGACGAGCGAAGGAACTTAACTGCGAGGAACTTTCACAAGTCGACGATGGAAAAGAACTGGAAGGCGGGCGTGGGGGACTGCCCCTTTATACTGACGGCCCATGAAGGTGGTCACCTGACGTGGAGGCGGTCCCCCGCCAGAGACTGCTAGCTAGAAATTTTTCCATGGGGTCCGGACGCCTGCCGGGTCAGTCCTGTATGTAATTACCTATTGCAAGAGCCCTCTCGAAATAAGATCTTCAGGTTTTGCTCCATTACATCCATTAGAAGCTAACTTCTGCTTCTGGAACATCAAGGGGGCACATCATCCTTGAAAAGAACTAAAATTCTCCTTTACCTACAGTCTTTGCGAACCCTTGTGGCCTTCTTACAAGAGACCAACCTTCCTAGTTCACAGGTTCTGCTTCTAGCATACTAAAAAGCCAGCAGAATAGGCCTAATGGTCTGTCGTGTCTGCTCGGTAGCCAGCCACCTAGTGGTTGCTCGCTTTCCGGCCCCTCCAACTCCCATGAGGGTCTTCTTTGAATTTAGTTTCCCTTTGTACCTGTCCCACTCCTTCTTGAAGCCCTCCACTGTGGCCTCGTTCACCAGCATCTCTGGCAGCACACTCCACAGCTCCACCACCCTCTCAGTGAAATAATGCCTCCTACGCTCCTCCCTGTAATTTCCCCCCCTCCAGCTTCCACTCATGCCCCCTAGTTGTTCCCCCCCTTCTTTAACCTAAACAGCTCCTTGGTTCAGCTCTCAGTTACTCCTTTTACATACTTGAAGACACCTATTATGTCTCCCCTGTCCCTTCTCTCCTCCAGTGTGTACATCCCAAGCTCTTCCAGTCTCTCTTCTTAGAGCCTCCCTTCCATTCCCTGAATCATCCTGGTCGCTCTCTTCTGGACTCTCTCCAACAGCGCTATGTCCTTCTTCAGATGAGGTCTCCAAAACTGTACACAGCACTCAAGTTGCAGCCTGACCAAGGCATTATATAAAGGGAGGATCACCTCCCTTCTCCTGGATGTAATTCCCCTGGCTATGCAGCCCAGTATCCTGTTTGCTTTGGCTGCGGTTCTTCTACTATTTTCGGAGTTATTCATTTTGACGTCTACCACCACCCCTAAATCCCGCTCACCCAATGTGGCTTGCAGTGTGACCCCCCAGGGTGTAAACATGGCCTGGATTTCTGACCCCCAAATGAAGTACATTTCCCGGCATTAAATTTCAATCCCCACCTCCTTGACCACCCCTCCAGGGTATCCAGATCCCCCTGGACTGCCTCTCTCGCTTCTTCCCAGTACACCAGTGCTCCCAGTTTGGAATCGTCTGCAAAGATACTTGGCCTACTCCTAACCTCCCTCCCTATATCTGAGACATAGGCATTGAACAGGAGTGGCCCCAATACTGAACCTTGAGGGACCCCACTGATTACCTTCCTAGAGGAGGAGACTATACCACCGACCATTACCCTCTGTATTCGCCCCCAAAGCCAATTTTCAACCCACTTGTGCTCCTGTCCTCCCACCCCCATTTACCCCAGCTTTACTATCAGCCCTTTATGGGGTATTGACTCAAACACCTTGCTAAAATCCAGGTATAGGACGTCCACCGGCCTATGTCTGTCCAAGGCCCCCGTCACCCAATCGTAAACCTCTACGAGGCTGGACTGACATGATCTCCCCAGAACAAAGCCATATTGTTTATCATCCTGGTGCCCTAACCTTTCCAGCTGCCTCCCAAGCCTCTCCTTGATAAATCCCTCCATTACTTTGCCTACCACAGATGTTAGGCTGACAGGCCTATAATTCCCCATCTCCTCCCTAGACCCCCTTTATGGATAGGCACTACATAAGCCACACTCCAGTCTTGGGACACCCATCCTGTCTGCAGAGAGGCGTTAAAGAGTGCAGCCAGTGGGGCTGCTAGCTCCTCCGTCAGTTCCTTCATAACCCTCGGGTGTAGCCCATCCAGCCCCAGCACCTTATCAGTTTTTAGCTTCTGAAGGGCCTCCCTCACCCTATCCACTGTGATTTCTTCCCCCCCCCAGTCCTCCCCCTCATGCAACCTCCTCACCCCTTTTGGATCTGACCCTGCCGTTACCCTAGCCTCTTTCCATCCTCTGGTCTCAGACTGACCTCTCGTATGTTATACGTTATACTGTATGTTCTACGTAGGTTATGGGTGGGGCAAGTTTTCGGCTCGGGTCACTACTCCCGTAAAAAAAAGGGGGGGGGTTGCCATCCTGGTTGCTCACCAACTCCCTTTCAGACTCTTACAGGAAATTACAGACCCTCAAGGTCGATTTGTATTTATATGCGTCTTCCTGGGTCATGTTGAGGTTGTCCTGGTTCCATGTATGGACCAAATTTGGACAACCCCACCTTTTATACCACCCTGTCAGCCATTTTAGCCGACTGGTCCACTATACCCGTGGTCTTGGGAGGAGATTGCAATACTGTTCTTTCACCCTGTCTGGACAGGTCAAGACCACACACCCACCTCCCCTCCCTCCGGTCAAGGGCTCTCCATGACCTCATGTATTCACTAGGCCTCATCAACCTTTGGAGGTTACTCTACCCTACAAGGTACTCATTTTACTAACCCTCCCCCCATTGTTCCTTCTCCTGTATTGATTTCTTCTTATTGGGGAAGAACCTTGTAGGTGGGGTTTCCCTATGTAGCTACACCTCTAAAGTAATCTCTGATCACCACCCAACCATACTACACCTGGACTTCCCCCCTGCCCCTCATAAGGAGAGAACCTGGCCGCTGAATAGCCAGTTGCTAAAATCAGAGGAGCATGTCCAACTCATTCAGGACTATATCCTTAATTTTCTATCCACAAACACCACTTCGATGCCAAGGCTAGACATTCTTTGGAGTGCTCTTCTAGGTTCTTTAAGGGAGGAGTTTATACGTCTTGCTACTAAGCATAAGAAACAAGTGAATCTCTCTCTCTCTCAACCATTCTTGAGCAAATTAAACACATGGGAGGAACACCTCCTACCAGATGCCCCGGTTACTGATTGGGAACACCTAGAAATGCTTTGAACTTAATATAATACACTTATTGGTGAACGGGCAGAACATGCCATGCTGAGATCTAAAGCTTATTTCGATCAAGGGAAACAAGCGGGTAAGCTTCTCGCTCTTCACTTCCGATATCAAGCAACTGACAAAATTGTCACCTCCTCACCTCTCCTTCCTCTATTGTAGAAGCTTTTGGGGAATATTACAAGAGTCTATGTTCCCCCCCTCTACCCCTTAGTCTACTCAACTTGATACCTTTCTGGTGGACATCATGCTTCCTACTCTACTGGATTACGCAAATAGCAGTCCTCAAGGCCCCACAGACATTGTTGAAGTTATAGAAGCGATAAGATGATCCCCCCGACATTGCACGAGACCAGATGGGTTTACTGCCAATTTCTATAAAACTTTTAAAGTGCAAACAGCCCCCATCCTTCTAGACACCTTCCAATACTTCTTTCAGGAGGGTATCTCTGATCCCTCCTTAACTGCGGCCACTATAGTGGCCCTCCCTAAGCCTGACAAGGATCCCTCTTTGGTTTCCAACTATAGACCAATTTCTCTCATTAATACTGACCTTAAAATACTAGCTAAACTCCTGGCCACCCGGCTCTCTCTTGTTTGGGATTCTCTCATTAGCAGGGAACAAACAGGTTTTGTTCGGGGACGCCTCTCAGCGTACCATCTGAGAAAACTCTCCTATCTCCTTTCTGCATCCAGGGATTCCTTAACACTTTCTGCTTTGGTTTCCCTGGATGCAGAAAAAGCTTTTGACAGAGTCTCATGGGACTATCTATTTGCACTCCTTCCTCGCTTCCATATCCCTGCTGAATTTATTAAATTAATTCAAGTTCTGTGCACTTCCCCATTAGCAAGGGTCCTTTGTAACAGTATAGTCTCCGCACCGTTCTTTCTGAAACAGGGGACCCGCCAATGATGCCCACTTTCCTCTTTCTTGTTTAATTTATTTCTGGAACCATTAATCAGGAACCTTAAAAGTCCCCTATGGTAACCGGCATTACTCTCTACGGGATAGAATATAAAATCTCAATATATGTCGATGATATTTTGCTGCACCTATCATTCCCGGATAAGTTACTTCCTGTGGCCTTAAACATTATTACACATTTTGGTGACATTTCAAATTACAAGCTTAATTTGAGTAAAACGGAGGTACTCCCTCTTAACAAGTACACGCTTCGAGCAGACCTTGCTCACCTGGGATTGCAATGGAATCCAACCAAATTGAAATACCTGGGTATATAAAAAATTGACTCCCTCCCCTGGCCAATTTAAACAGCTCAATCACAATCCCCTCTTAGCGACACTAAAGGCAGACCTCAGCATATGGACTCATCTTCCTCTCACCCTGTGGTGCCGTATGAGTATCCTCAAAATGAACATCCGTCCCTGTCTTCTATATCCTCTTTTGATATTTAATGGCACTCTTCCTCTCATATGGTTCCAGCAAGTGCATCGACTATTTAGTTCCTTTCTCTGGAAGGGCCTTTGTGTGGCTCCCCTCTTCTGTATTTAAATTCTTGCAAATTTCTCATATGTTGCTCCATCACTTCGGTAATTGGCCTTGGGACCAACAATTTGCTACCACGTTTTTTCCCTACCTAGTCGCTGCATACCTCCCACTTATTTTCTTATTCCTATCACTTCCTTCTAAAAGTCACCATGAGCAAAGAAGGCTCAAGATACTATACTTGGGACCACATTATCCCACCATCCTCTCCTACTAGTCCATGGTATCGGTATATGCAGATCCAGATTAACCATGATCTCTACTATACCCTTGTTAAATTACATAAAATGGGACACACCCCTACGGACATCTGTTTTAAATGTAATAAAGAGCAGGGTACCCTACTACATATTTGTGGTCTTGTGAAAGATACTTCCATTTCAGTCCCAGATTCAATCCCGGCTAGACCCCCTTCTGAACCTTCAAGATAAATTTTGTCCGGAAGTATGCATTCTAGGTGATTACTCCGGTAAAATTTCTGGTATTCCTGCAGCCACATGGCATTGATCTCAGCATGTGCTAAAATGATTATTCCAAGACACTGGCTGGGCCCTCTCACACATATATATATATATATATATCTATATATATATATATATATATATATATATATATAGAGAGAGAGAGAGAGAGAGATTCTTTTTGTCCTCCAAGCAGAACGAATAATTGCTGGTCTACATCAACGTTCAGTTAGTTATAAACGCATATGGGGGGCTCTTCATACCCTATTATTGGTCAATCACCCTTAGGTCCTTCTTCCCTTAAATGAATTCACCTTAAGCAATTTTACAGATTGTGCCCACCCTGTCTCGGCTTCCCTTTCTCTAGCACTAATTTTCCTAGCACCTTCTTACAGAACCGCGCGTGTATACTAGCTGACAAAGTGGGGGGGAGAGAGGAGAGTGAAGGTTACCTCTTTCTTGGGAGGGTCATGTTTATATTCCTGCTTAATTAACTCTGGTATGTTTGGTATTTGTATACTACTTTTTATGTAAAAGTGAAATTGTCACATATTGTTTGGTTTGTTCCTTCTGTCTTTTAATAAAGCATACTGAATTAAAAAAAAAAGTAAATTCCCCAACAGAAATTAATAACGCGCCCCTGCGCACTACAGAATATTACAGTACAACCAGTGCTGGTGCAGGGGCGCAGCTCTCTAAAGCGACTCCCGGGGCTTGGTGGCTGAGCATCTCGGGGACTTTCAAAAAAATTCCCGAGTTTTCCTGAAGCACAAAATGTGCCTAAAGGATACGGGTACCCATGTCCCCAAGAGCCCAGAGTACCTCTCACCTCCCCTTCTTTTACACCCTCGATGGCACACACATAAAATCTGCCCCCACCTACAACTACCTGGGCATATAGCTTGACAGTTGTCTGCATTTCACCACACACACAAGACTATACACTCAAAGCTCTGGCCTAAACTTGGGGCCATGTATAGAAACAAGGATTCCTCTTCCCAGAAGTCCGTCGGGAGTTATTTACCAAGATGATTCTTCCCGTGATCGGCTACACTGATGTAGCCTTCAACTCTGCCCATCCCTCATCCCTAACTAGGTTAGATACCCAGTTTAATGCCTTCCGATGCTTCGTCTCAAATGCTTCCCACGTACCCACCACTGCACCCTCTATTCCTCCTTCTCTCGCCCCTCCCTTAAATCGCATCGACTTCTTCATGGCGCCACACACATCTCCAAAAACTGGTTCAAATCTCTCCCTTCCGACTTCTCAGATCTCCTCTCCCTCGTTTCTTCCTCACCCTATCTGCTCCGCTCAAGGGACCCTTGCACCTTTTCCCTCCCCCATCCCAACACTACCTCTAATCAGGCTGCCTTCCCCTATCATCTCCCTTCCCTCTGGAAGTCTTTACCTAAACTCACCCATGTATCCTCATCCCTATTTTGCCCCAAATGCACTCACCCTCTCTCACTCTATATAAGGTGCTCCTGCCCCCCATCCTCCTGACACGCAACCTCTGTCTTTTCACACTACCTGTCCCTCTGCCTGCTGTCCCCATCCCTTCCTCCCCATGCCCCGACCCCTCCCCCATGCTGCAACCACTTTTGCCCTGCCACTCCCCCCTTCCTGCTCCTCCATCCTGTCCCACCAACAGCTAAAAAGAACAGTTACGTAAGAACTTACCGTAACAGTAGCTCTTCAAGGGGATCTCAGTCATTAGGTCACACCATAGGAACTTCACCACTGGTGAAACAAGATCCACACAGAAGATTTTCAGCAGTATCGTTGGGGCCGCCCACATCGATGTCACCTGCCAACATTATACTAACATGCTAAAAGCCAGCAGAATAGGCCTGATTGTCTGTCGTGTCTGCTCGGTAGCCAGCCTCCTAATAGGTGCTCGCTTTTCCACACACCCCCAGCCCCAGAGAGGGTCATCTTCGGCTTCAGTTTTCCCTTGTACCTGTCTCACCCCTTCTTGAAGCCCTCCACTGTGTCCTCCTCAACCAGACTCCCGGGCAGTGCATTCCATGGCTCTACCACCCTCACAGTGAAGTAATGTCTCTTGCGTTCCCACCTGTAAGTCCCCCCCCAGCTTCCACTCATGCCCCCTGGTTGTTCCCCCCTTCTTTAGTCTGAACATCTTTGGCCCCACCCCGGTTTATTCCTTTTACATATTTGAAAACCCCTATCATGTCCCCTCCATCTCTCTTCCAGCGAGTACAGCCACAGCTCTTCCACCCTTTCCTCATAGGGCCTCCCTTCCATGCCCTGAATCATCTTCCTCTGTACCCTCTCCAGCACTGCCACATCCTTCTTGAGGTGAGGACTCCAGAACTGCACACAGTACTCAAGATGTGGTCTGACCAAGGCATTATACAGAGGGAGGATCACCTCCCTCAACCCTATAAAGACATGAGCGGCCCCACTCCCTCCTCAGTTCTTTCCCTTGGAGACTAACGGAGCAAACCTGAGCCATGGAGAACCAAGCAGAGAGAGAGGGGGGGGGTGCCCAGGCCAAAATAAAAGCCTGGATACACCAGTTAGCCAGTTCTGAGAAGAAAGCCCCATAAGAGAGGGATGGCTGAAGAAAAGGCAGACCTGATGACTGAGATCCCCCTGAAGACCTACTGTTATGGTAAGTTCTTACATAACTGTTCTATCTTCTTCAGGGGTAACGCAGTCAACAGGTCACACCACAGGAATCAGTCTCAAGCAGTTAGCAGTTACAAGTGCAGTAGGACAGTCTAGGAGGAAGACCAGCCAAAGCCAAGGACAGGAGGCCCTGCAACACAGCCCAGCCGAAGCCTGCTCAGACTCCAGAAGCAATGTCCAGACTGTCGTGCTTAGTGAAAGTAGTTCAGCTGAGACTCTCCACCAGGGTGTTCAGCACACCTGGGACATGGACTGCCAAGAGGACTAGGCCATGGTCTAGTGCCCAGTACCCGACTCATATGGCCTCCCTGTACAGGGGGTATGAATGCATTCCCCCGCTTGTTAATGTGGTAGCAACACTGAGGTTGTCTGACTGGACCAACAATTGACCAGGAAGAAGATGGTTCTGAAAAGCCTGCAGGGCAAACAGGATCACCTGCATCGCAAGGAAATCGATATGCAGAGATGTCTTGATCTGGGACCACATCCCCCAAGTCTGAAAAGGACCCCAGTGCGCACCTCGGCCCAAACCACAGGCATCCATAGTGAGAATCTGCTGGGGAGAGATCTGGAATGGGACTCCTTGTAACAGGTTCTAGAAGTCAATCTACCTACTGGAGCACCTTACAGACTGGAGAGGAGACCAGCATTGGCTGTGCTAGGTCATCCATAAGGTCCACTGAAGCATGTGCAGTCTGGCCAGGAGAACCATGGAAATGGCCACAGCTATGAAGCTTAATGGCCTCAATTACACCCTCGCAGTGACATAACAGCTCTGGGCAACTACCCGAGCCTGTGAAATAAGGCACTTTGCCCTGTTTTGGGGCAGGAAGGCCCTGCCTTGATCAGAGTTCAGGACCACCCCTGAATACTGCAGTCTCTGGGATGGAATCAAGACGGAAATAGGCAGATTGACAGTTATGCCCAGGAAATAAAACAGCTGGAGGGTCCTTCTCAAGGGGCTGGAGGAGCTGATCTCTGGACGGAGCTTTAAGAAGTCTGTCATCCAGGCAGGGGAAGACGTGCAGGCCCTCTCTCTGTAGGGCAGCAGCTACAGCTGCTAAGCATTTTGTAAAGACCCGTGGCGCAGACGATAAGCCAAAGGGCAGCATCTTGAATTGGTAACGTTTGCCCTAAAAAAGAAACCGGAGAAACTGCCTACACGGAGGACAAACCAAGATAAGCAAATAAGCTTCCTGCATATCCAGAAGGCATAGCCAATCGCCCTGCTTGACTAGAAGCGGCAGGCCTGGCAGAGTGACCATGCAGAATTTTTTGTACTGGAAATAAAGATTGAGGTCCTTAAGATCTAGAATAGGCCTCAGATCTCCAGTTCTTCTGGGGACCAGGAAGATCTTGGAGTAGAAACACCTGTTCTTCTGCCGCCTGGGCACTAGCTTGATGGCCTCTTTCCACAGAAATAACTGTACCTCTTCCCAAAGAACCATTACATGGGATGAAGGGTAGGTGAAAGGTACCAGAGAAGTCTCTGGGGGCTGTTCTATGAGCTCCAGAGGTGACCCTGCTCTATAATCTAAAGAATCAAGGCATCCGAAGTTATGGTTCTCCATTGGTTGAAACAGAGGGAGAACTGACCTCCAACCACCACCTCGTGGTCTGGGACCAGAAGAGAGGGGTCTGGCAAGGGGTCAGGCAGAAGCGGATCAGGCTGCTGGGGCTGATCCTTCGCCTCTGGGATGCTTGACAGCTGGGCCTGAGGACGGTGGGTAGGCAGGGCCGAGTAGGCTCTTCTCTTTCCCTGGGGACGGAAACCTGCTCCAGACTTGTGAGACACCTTATGAAAAGACAGTCATTGACTGCTCCTAGGCTGCGTATGGTGGAGCGAATGAACTGACTTAATAGTCCTGCCAGATGCCTGTAAATCATTAATTATGTCCTGGACATCTGGACCAAATAACTTTGAGCCATTTAAGGGGGCATTTAGCATCTTCAGTCGGACATCCACTGCGCAGCCAGACATGGCTACTAAGGAAAATGCCTGTGACAGCAGCCCTGGCACCAGTATCAGAAATGTCATACAAGCCCCTGAGGAGGTGCTTACTGATGTCCTCAGTGGCCTGCAAAGATTTTTTTTTTTACCTTTGTTTTACCAGAAGACGCACACTAAGCTGAAAACTTGTTTACAGGTGCAACCTGGGAGCACAAGGAAGTTAAGTGACTTGCTCAAGGTCACACATTATGCAAGTGGGGCTGTGGGATTCAAACCCAGGTCTCCAGGTTTGCAGCTCATAGCCTTAAACCACTGTGCTATACTGCCTACACTGAGAACCTCCTGTTTCTGGGAACATTCTGGGAGGGCTTGGGCAGCCACCTCGCCCTTCTTCCAGATGGTATTTTGGTACTTGACCATATGTGATAGACAGTTGGCAATCCGAAGTCTAAAAATGAAGGATGCATAAACCTTCTTACCCCAAAGGTCGATCCATCTGGATTCCCTGTGACGGGGAAGGGGGAGCTAAAGTGCTTGGGCACCTTGGACCTGTCATGTGCTGCTTTGATAACCACGGAATCAGTCTCAGGTTGGGAAGCATAATAAGGCAGATCCTGGGGGGCATGACAGAGTTTAGCTGACCTACAAGGCATGGTGGGAACCATGTCTGGATGGTGCCAAGCTGCAGTAGTGGTATTCCTCAGAGCTAGGAGGATAGGAGGAATGACTTTAGGGGGGAGATTCTGGAATCTCAACGAAGTCCACCAGTTCTCCCCAGTGGCACCTACTTCCTAAGTACGGAAGCCCATAGCTGTGAACAGCTGCTTCATAACATTAAAAAAAGTGAGATCCTCAGAAGGGGACCGGAGAGTATGTTTAACAGAGTCCTCACTCACTAAAGAAGCAGTAGACCTATTAGAGGAAAGAGGGTCCTCCTCTTCCTCAGGGAGGATGAGGTCAGGGTGGTATTCCTCTGTGATGTCAATCTGTTCTAACTCAAGGTCCAACAATCAAGGGGCCGACGACAGCCTACAGGGTGCAGTCGAGAAGGCCTAGCAGCGTTGACAACAATGGGGCAGTCAACGGTGCCACAGATCCAAGTCTGTAAGAGCCCAACTGATGCACCAGGGCTGTGGTTATCCTGGCCAAAATGTCACTGAAGTCAACAGCAGGAGAAGGGTACATCGACGATGGAAGGGTTGCCGGCACAGGGTGCAACAAACCCTCTGTCAGGTCTTGAAAGCCTGAGGACCCTGATGTCCTAGGACCAGGAGAAGCATCAGGCCACGACGGAAGGGCTGGTGTCGATGACTGAAAGGTCGACAAACGGGGGCCCAACGACCCAAAGATCAACTGTCGGCCTCCCTCAGAAGCGGGAGGCGGTGCCATCGATAAGGGCCTGCGAGAAGCAGAGGCCTGGACAGCAAAATACGTTGGTGCAGTTGCAGCAGACAGCATGCCCCTGGAGGAGAAGAAGTCATCAGGGATCGGAGCATTTCACTGGGGAGCAGTCCTAATTCACGGCTTTGACCCCCTCAAGGACTTTTCTCTGGCTTCTAAGCCTGGGAGCTCAATGAACCCACCAGCAACTGGGAAGAAGGGACCCCAGAGGAACCCTGCCCAGAACTGGCTACCTGTTGCTCCATAAGGAATTTCTTCAAAGCCTTTTTGAGTCCCCTAAGAGTTGTGAGATTAAATTTTTGGCAGAGCTCACAGTTAGAGACGACACGGCAAGGCCCAAGATAGCAGACACAGAGGTTGTGATTGTCTGAAGAAGCAATCTTCTTGCCACACAAGCAGTAACAGAAGAGAGATGTGGAAGGAGTAACTCTCGACATAAACGAGGTAAAGGAACCTCTTCTTTGAAAGAGATTCTAAAAGCTAGGATAAAGGAAAAATCTGTAGGCAAAAATGGTGTAAACTGTGACGGAGCTTCCACGGAGACCTATGCAAACAGAGTTGATGGCGGGAAAGAACTGTGGAGAAAGCGGGCCGCTCACGCCTTTAAAGGGTTAATGACGTCGGCAGGTGACGATGGCGTGGGCAGCCCCAGTGGTACTGCTGGAAAATCTTCCGTGTGGGTCCTGCTTCACTGATGGTGAAATTCCTATGGTGTGACCTGATGACAGAGATACCCCCAAAGAAGATTATTATTATTATTATTTGAATTTTGGTAACCGGGTGAGCCCACTGAGACATTACAGTCCCTTTTTCAGAGGCAACCCGGAAACTGCAGAACATAGATAATGAAATGGCAGTAGCAGTGGATGTATTTACATCAGTCACCGATTTACAAAAATTCATCATTTACAGAAACATTCACAGATTAAACATTTACAGATTACAAAGACATGGCAGTTACAGTGATTATAGTTACATCACTCACAGATTTACACAATGCACCATTTACAGATACACTTACAGCAAATATTTACATAAACATAAGGGGTCAGGGAGCGGGGATTCTGATATATACGAGAATCACTATGCTGCTACTTCACATCTACTCACTCTCAAAATCTTTGCATTTATTTACAAACTAAGAAAATACCTTCTGCATCTATCAACTGTTTTCGTTAAGCCTTGAAATTTTACTGCAAATATTTGTAAACTTATGATTATTTACACTGTTACCCAGTCTGTTTTAGCCAAGTCTTGTATTTATACTGCTAATATTTGTATATGTATGAATACCTGAACTATTGCCCTGTTTGCCTTCACTAAGTCTTGAAATTGTATTGTAAATTTTTGTAAAAGTATGAATATGTAAACATATTACTCTCCCTCCACTCCCCCTATTCGCACCTGGAAACGAGCCCCGGCTCAGTGTGCCTCTCCCGGTTACCAATATTTAAATAAAATAAATAAATAAAAGAATGCAACTATTCACCACAAAAAGAAAAGTTGCTTACTGCAACTCTTGATCATCTTCAGCATCTTATCCATAAAGCAACGCTTTGTTTGGGTTTTGGAGCCAGAGGCACTAGGAGCCCATGGGAGTCGAAGAATTCCTATGCTGTCCTGCAGTTTGGGGGTGCTCTGTACGCTCCATGGCTGTTTCGGAGAGTACAGTTTGTGATTTTATTTTTTATTTTATTTTAGCTTTTGTTAACCGGGTAAGTACACTAGACAAGTATTATGCCTATTTTCAGGAACGACCCGGGAGAGTACAACATAAGGATACAGACAATTGTATACAGTAGCTAGTAAGTACAGCTTAACAACATAATTGAGAGAGTTGCATAGTCCAGGGATATGATTAACATAATGCAACTTATATCCGCTTGAGGTAACAAACCCCAGGAAGAGTGGGTCTCACACAAATTACAACAGAAAGCATTTGCACATTTCACGTAAGAGACAAATTGAGAGAGGCAGTGACCAGGGAACCGTGATGAGGATGATATATCAGGGGTCAGGTGGCCTGGTGTATGGGAGACAGGGAGTGCCGCGTAAGATATCGGGTAGTGTCAGAGGGAGGCAAGCTTTGAAGCCGGAAGAGCATCCGTATAGAGGAATACTCTAGGGAGGCTTGGGACAGTGACACGCAGATGCGAGTTACGGAAGCACAGGTGGGAGAACGACAGCCTGGTCGGCTCTGGAAGGAGTTCCAGAGCCTGGGCGCACAAGACAGTGGCAACACCTGCCACCCAAGGAGGGTGCGGGAGGGAGGGACTTGAGCAACCCTGGGGCGCTTGGACCTAAGGTGGTAGGTAGAGGTGTCTGATGGCGGAGGAGCAGGGCCAGCTCCCGGGGGTGCAGTTCTGACCACTTTGTGGTGAGGCAGCCCACCCTGAAGTCCAGGTACCTCCTGAGGAGAGCCATCCTAGTTTATCGTATAGCTCACAGCGATGGGTGAGACGGGGGACAGCAAGTGCAAAGCGACAGATGATGTTGTATGTCGTGTGCCACCGTGCAAGGTGAGTCTGGGGGGAGCGGACGAATAGGTGCAGTCCATAGCTCAGGGAGGGAAGATGCACGCCTTTTGCAAGGGCTAGTCTGGCCGCGGGTGTGAGGTTGAACTTGGCCCTGTGGGCCAGGCCCAGCTTACAGTTAACTGCCCTACAGATGTTAAGGAGGTGACTACCCATGTCGAGTTGGGAGTCAAGGGTGACCCCGAGGTATTTGACAGAGTTCACTACAGGGAGGAGGGATCCATTAGGACAGGAAATCTTTAACAAGGCCGACGAGGTTTTGAGCCTGGCTGTGGAGCCGAAGAGCATGGTCTGAGTTTTTTTCAGATTCAGGACCAGTTTGTTCTTGGTGATCCAGGTTTGAACATTGCAGAAGCCTTCGGACAGAGCTCTATTTAGAGTTGCAACGTCTCGGGCATGAGCCAGGATCTCCAGGTCATCAGCATAGAGGGTGGCACTGCAGGAGGAGGTCACCGTGGGAAGCTGGTTGATAAAGAAGGAAAAGAGGAGAGGGCCCAATACCGAGCCCTGAGGGACACCGGATGACACAGGACGGGACTCAGAGAGGACTTTGTTGAAACTGGTCCGCTGGGTTCTGCCATGCAGGTAGCCCATGATCCAGTTCATGGCGAGAGGGGAAAATCCGAGTGACCAAAGTTGTGAGCAGAGCAAAGTGTGGTCGACAAGGTCAAAGGCCTTGGACAGGTCGATGAATATGGCTCCGGAGAGGTTGCCCAGATCCAAGGCTGATCATATTTTAGACGTGACCGAGATTAGGGCAGTGGTGGTACTGTGACCCTTCTTGAAACCCATGCTGAGCCGGGGACAGCAGCTCCTTGGACTGGATGTGCTCCGAGATCTGTTCGGCCACCACCTTTTCCAGGAGCTTACTGAGGGATGAGAGGATGGCAATCTGGCGGTAGTTGTCAGAAAGTTTGGGATTGCCTTGTTTCAGGACTGGGACAATCCTGGCCTCTTTCCAGATATCGGGGAAGGTACCCCTTCCAAGGGATAGATTGAAGATGTCGGCTACAGGATGGGCAAGGTGAGTGGCTCCAAGCTTGAGGAGCTTTGATTCAAGGTTATCTGGGCCAGGACTGGAGTGCTGGGAGAAGCAGGCCAGGTGCCTCTGGGTGTCCAGCACAGTCACTTCCCTGAGGTTGAACAGTGCCCGGGGGGGGTGACCCTCACTCCAAGCCGAGGGGGGAAGTGAGGGGGGCCAGTCCATGCTAGACGAGAGGGGAGCCATGAAAGCAGAGAGGTCGGTGAAATGGGTATTGAGGAAGTTGGCAATGGTATGGGGGTTCGTGCAGAAGACCCCATTGATGAGCATGTCAGATACTCCAGGTAGGGAGGATCCATTAACAATAGATTTTATGCTCTTCCAGAAACTTCTGGGGTTGCTGGCAGAGCAGAAGAGAGCGGACTTGCAGAAGTCGCTTTTTGCAGCCCTGATGGCCTTTTTACAAGAGTTTCTCAGGTGTCTGTATTTTTGTAGGGAGGCGGGATCACTGGAATTTTGAAGTGATCCCAGCAATATCTCTCCTCTCCGTATCTGGGCCAGGAGGTTCCCATGTGGCCAGTGGGTGGTGGACCCCTCACCCCTCACGGGTGACCATGGGGCGTGCTTATCTTGCAGGATCCCGAAGGTGGTGATGAATGAGGAGGTAGCCACTGAGGGTCAGTGTCGTGACACACCCTCGGACCAGTCGGTAAGTCGAGGTCTCCAGGAACTCCCTGAGGTTAAACCTGGAGTAGTTCCTGACGTGCAGGATTTTGTGAGGGATCTTGGGGGGGGCGGGGGGATTTTCCAGACACAGTAGACTGGAGAGTGGTCGGAGATAGAGTCCGGCAAAGTGCCTGCTGAGGAGATTCTATCCGGCCGATTTGACATGATCCAGTCCAGCAGGGTACCAGGGGATCCGTTCGCGGGCCGCCTGGTGGTATCCTGGATGAGCTGGGTCAGAGAGAAAGAAGCGAGTAGGGCCTCAAAATGCTTTGAACTGCCTCCAACCCAGCTGAGGTTGACGTTCCCCAGGATGAGGAGTTCATTGTCCCCAACACTGGGACAGATGGAGTCGAGGAGGTGGGACAGGCCAGGAGTCCTCCCTTGGGTGGGTTGTAAGTGCACACCAGATGCAGTTTCTTGGTGTTCCCAAGTAGTAGTAGCACGTGGAGTGCCTCACACCGGGACTCGAGGGATTGGGGGAGGGCAACTGGGGAGACGTTGAGGTGACGCTTGTGGTAGATCAATAAACCTCCCCCCCTTTTACCCCCCGCTCTGTCTAGTCGAGTAAACACGTAGCCATCTCTCATGTTAAAAATGGTGAAGCCAATAATTTTCTTGCATGCATGTACTCCCCAGAGGCTTGGCAGTGTATTTGCACTTCTGATTCCTTACGTGTTTTAGTACATCACTGCACGAATGGGAACACTGGTCCGCATGCTGGAGAATGCGCTCACACTGAATGATGGCACCACCCATCTTAACCACCTGGATCCACCCCTTCCCCCAAAAGCAAAGGAGGAAATTTTAAAAAGGGAGTAAAGGAGGGAGCTTAAAATCTACACACACACACACACACACACACACACACACACACACACACACTGAAACTAAAATAAACAACAGTGTCAAGCCAAAGATGCCCAACTAGAAAAACATGGAGAGGAATTCCCAAGCAAAACAATAAAGAAATAAAAATGATTAAATTCTAGAACTGAATCTCATCTGAGAGGCAGGGGTATAACAAAAACTGGGTGTTAATTCACACAGAATTAGGAAGGAAAAGTTCAGCTTGGGAATACAAGAAACTTCTGAAAAACAAAACAACAAGATCTTGTCACAAGAATAGACAAAATGTGTTCTGGGTGCACCAGCAGCATCAAAGGCAAGGCTTGAGAAATCCTTGCTGTGAGGACAAAATCAAAATCTCGGAAGGCACAGCTGTTTCACTGTTGCTGCCGGGGGCTCATGGTTGGAAGCCCTGGAGGGAACAAGGGCTTGTGGTCAGCGGCCCTGAAGACTACTGGGAGAGGTTTTTCGGCCAGCAGAGGGGCTCACAGTCGGCGGGCCCGCAGGAGCTGGAGAAGCACAATCGGGAAAAGGTGGAACCGCCACACAGGTGGATTTCGTCCAATGGGGATGAGTGACGCAAGATTGGAGTGTGTGGCCAGGCCTTAAAAGATGCACGGCCGGGCCGCTACTCCAAATCTCGGAAGGCGCCACTGTTTCACTGTTGCTGGTGGGGGCGGCTCATGGTTGGGGGCCCTGGAGGGAGTGGAGACTTGCGGTCGTCGACCCAGAAGATTACTGGGAGAGGTTTTTTGGCCCACTCACCCCAATCCCAACCGCTATTAAATGTGGAAGGTGGGAGGAGCTTGCAGTCTGGCAGTCTGTGGATTGGATGGAGGAAGCTGGGCCATCGGTTTATTCAGAAGGCGGCATTCACTGAGATGAGAGTGGTTTGAATTACAGCATCCAGGGAAGGGAGGCACTCCTGGTAATATGGCATTGCTCTAACTTTTTCTACCTAACCTTTAAAGACCTTGGGAGACTTCGTAAAAAGTTTGCTGGATTGAAACTGAGACATGGGGGAATATTCCTCAGTTAGTAACAAATTGGTAACTTCTGGGAAATTGCTGGACTTAAACTAACGGCTGGCTATACTAGACTTTCAGGTTGGTGTTTTAACCTGTCATACCGGTCTTAACAAGGCTGGCTACGCTACGCTTTCAAGTTTGTCTCTAAACTGTCAAGCAATTTGGGTTCAAACCCTGTCATGGTTAGCTTCTAGATCTATGATTGCATGCTGTGCACTGTAACCAACAATGAAACGGGAGTTGGAATGGGGGAGGAGTGAACTTTGGGCATGAGGCTGCAAGCACTGGTGCAGTCGGGTTTAGGGGATCGTTAATTTATTTTAGGGCCTGTATCTGGGCTTTGATGTGTATGGTCAGTTTCTCTACGGCGTCTGTAGGGGCAGTCTTTATTTGGTAGCTGGCCCAACAGGCATTGGTGGTGGGTTCAGAAGTGCTCAGGCACTGTTAGGACAATTGGGGATGGGGAAGCCGAATGGGAGAGAGATAGAGCAGGGTCCGCAGAGCACAATGGCTGGTATCTTTGGAAGGGTAGTGGGGTGCGTAGGGTGTGGGTCAGCCATAGTGCTAGCCCTGACCTGGAGGATGGGGGGGTTGTATGGTGTGCCAACAGTTGGGACATCTCAGGGAAGAGATCAAGTGACGAAGATGGGTGTTGGGGGAAGGGGGGTGTAAAGGAGGGTGACACGGAGAAAAATGATAGTAGGTTCAGATGAGGCACCCCAAATGGGAAGGAACAGACAGGAGAAGGATGGCATGACTGCAAGGGACTGTGCTACCAAAATGGGGGGGAGTGGACCCTGGAGGAAAGAGGGGAGCACCAGGGGGCATGGTTGGGGTGGCCCTAAGCAAAATAAGGACCAGGGGGACTGGCATGTGGTTAGGAGAAATAAAAAAACGGGGCCTGGCAAAAGGATAGGAGAAGAGTGCCGGGGTATGGGCAAAAGAGAACTGATAGGGGGTGTGAGTCAACAGGGGGAGGCCAGACAAATGGCATAGTGCATAATAACAGATTCACACCCCTGACAAGCGAGGGAGGGGAACATGGAGATGTGAAGGCTCGTCTGGAGGCAGGTAAGCAGGGGATGGAAATGGGCTCAGCAGGCAAAGGAGGGGGAGGAGATACTCTCAGGCATAGGGCTTGGGAGGAACAGGATACGGAGGATGCACGAGTGCCAGCAGGAGAAATGGGAGTCAGGTCACAGTGGGGAAGGGAGGGGACAGCAAGGAATGGGGAGCATGGAGTGGGAAGGCCCAGGGGGAGGGGCGACTTAGTAAAGGAAGTGGGTATAATACAGGGGGACGAGGTTATGCAGGGAGGGAGAGAGGCAGATATAGAGGAAGGGAAGGGGAAGCCAATTTATTCCCTGGTGGGGCAGAGCGGGTCAGATTTTCCTGGGGGAAATACTGAGTTGGGTCTGGGTGCAGCAGGCGGAGGGGAAGTAGTGATGAAGGACAGGTCTGAGGGGGAAAACAGCAGGGGGCAGGGGTGCCCTTACCCCTGGGGGAGGTATGGGGTTGGTCCCAGGCATAGCAGAGGAAAGGAAAGTGGTAGAAGTATACAGGTCAGTGAGGAGGAAGACCTGGGGGCAGGGGGGCCTGAAAACCGGGACTGGACCAGGGTGCTATAGCAAGAAGGGTAGAGGCCAGGGAGGTCAGGTCAGTGAGAGATAAGGGTTGGAGTGGGAGGCACAGGCTGGATTTTGGCATGAGGGGAAGGGAAGGGGATGTGCATGGTAATGAGGTGGGGGGGCAACTGGGATAGCAAGCGGGTCTAGGGAAAAAGGGGCGGTAAGAGTGCTTCTCCTGGGGTCTCCATGATTAGGGAGATCAGGTGGAGACGGAGGGGGATGGGGGACTTCCTGTGGTGTTAAGTACAGGAGTATATCTGGCTTGACAGTGCATCAGGCAAAACATCTGGCCTATTCTCTAGCATAGCAGTGTGGTGGGACCCCTGACATATTAGTGCACCTGGGTACAAACGACTTAGAGGGGAGCAATGAGCTGGAGATTCAGGCTACGTTTAGGGAGCTGGCCAGGGTCTGTCAGGATGTGGGGTGCTTGGTCTCCTTCTTGGAGAAACTACTGGTGCCTAGGGCCAGTGTGGAGAACAAACAAAAAATAAGGGATGTAAATGTATGGCTCGGTGAATGGTGCGAGGCCAAGGGTATGGGTGGGTGGGGACTGGGGCACAACCTAAGTAGAACAAGGAATTGCACGCAAGGGACAGGCTCCACCTTAGCTCAGAGGGAAGTGAGGTCCTGCAGCTTAGACTGGCAGCATTCATCCACCCAGGTGGGATTTAAACTTGTTAGGGAGGGAGGGGGCCCCTGGCAGCTTAGAATGGCTTGGCCTTCTCCCGCAGCCGGGAGGGGGGGCACAGGGCAGGAGCACCCGATAGTGCATGAGGGGGTCCTTGTAGGCAGGGAACAGAGGGATCTCAGGGGAGGGGGACAAGGGGGGACGTTGGAGGGTGGTCCTGATTAACGCCAGTATGGGAAACAAGATGCCAGAGCATCAGGCGTTGTTAGTGGAGGGGGTGGGGTGGATGTGGCGGCTGCCACAGAGACTTGGGCCACTTCAGACATGATTGGGTCCTAAACCTACTGGGGTACACCACGTGCAGAAGGGATAGGGTGGAGGGAAGGGGGAGTAGCTTTTATCATTAGGGATGGCATAGGGATAAGCAAGGTTGAGTAAGCGGGGGATCAGGTGGAGGCTTTATGGGTCACCCTGCAGGCTCCAGGTGGTAAGACGGTGAAGATGGGAGTAGTATACAGACCACTCGGGCAGGGAGAGGTAGGAGGAGCGCCTGGTGGCTAGCCTTAGGGATTACTGTGGTAGGGGAGAGGCCAAAACTGTGGTGCTGGGAGACCTGAATATGCCAGGAGCAGACTGGTGAACTATGGCATCCTCATCGGGCAGGGAGCAGCTCCTGCTGGACATCTTCCAGGATGCGTTCCTTGCCCAGCTGGTGACTGGTCCGACAAGGGAGGGGTGCGTCCTGGATGTGGTCCTGTCAGACGGAGACCTCATCAGGGACCTAGTTGTTGGGGATCCACTGGTGGGAAGTGATCACGACATGGTTTGGTTCTCCCTTGACCTAGGCGGGGTACAACACACATAAATGACAGTGGCTGACTTTAGAGGGGTCGACCTCGGGAGGAGGGAGTGGATCCTTAGGGGCTACCTAGATGAGATCAGGCCAAGCATGGGCATGGAGGCCCAGTGGGAAATGATTAAAAAGGGGCTCCTGGAGGCTACTAAGGCCTGCACGAGGAAGAGACAAGTGGGGCAAAGCTAAGAGGCTGAGCTGGTGGACAAGGGAGGTCCAGGATGCGGTAAGGGAAAAAAAGGCTGCTTATAGCTGATACAAACATTCTCGGGGGGGCTATATCCAAGAGGGAGTATGATAATGTAGCTAGGAGAGTCATCAGGGTGGTGAGGCTAGCCAAGCTGGGAGGAGCTGAGATTGGCACAGGGATTAGAAGGGGGGTTCTTCAGGTATATCAGGAAAGAAGAAAAGGGAAGGGGTACATTAATAGGTTAAGGATAGAAAGTGGTGGGGAGGCGGGGAGAAGGCGGAGGTACTAAATGACTTTTTTGCCTCGGTCTTTACCAAGGAGGATTGGGGGGGGGGGTGACATGGTCAGGGGAAAGGGAAGGGGGACCGGCAGATGAAGTGGGGGAAATGGATGTTGAAATCCGCAGTGGGAGGGTGTGGGAAGCCCTCAAGGCTCTAAGAGGGGATAAAGCACCAGGACCAGACAGGATCCATCCCAGGGTGCTTAAGGAGCTGGCTGATATCCTGGCCACACCCCTGGTGGACCTTTTTAACTCCTCCCTGCAGTCGGGGTGGGTGCCTCGTGACTGGCGGATGGACAACATCGTGCCTATACACAAGGGCGGCTCGTGAGAGGAGCCAGGGAACTATACACCGGTTAGCCTGATGTCGGTAGTGGGCAAAGTGATGGAGGGGGGTCATCTTGAAGGAGAGGCTGGAGGGAGTTCGGAAGGTAAGGGGTCACCTAGATGATCATCCGCATGGCTTTGTTAAGGGCAGATCGTGTCAGACCAACCTGGTGGAGTTCTATGAAGGGGTGACGAGTGCGCTGGATCAGGGCAGGCCAGTAGATGTCCTCTTTCTGGACTTCAGCAGGGCATTTGACTCTGTGCCACATCCCAGGCTACAGGGTATGTACAGAGGGTGAGGGTGAGGGGGGAGGTCTCATCCTCCAAAAAAGAGTCATTAGCAGGGTCCCACAGGGGTCAGTACTGGACCCACTCCTGTTTAATGCCTATATCTCAGACATCAGGTGTGGAATGAGCCTCTCTGCAGATGACTCGAAGCTGTGGGCGATAGTGGAAGAGGAGGAGGGGAAGCTGGCTCTCCAGGAGGATCTGGAGACTCTGGGGAAGTGGTCACGAGCCTGGAAGCTAAAGTTTAATTCTGAGAAATGCAGGGTTCTCCAACTGGGGGCCAAAAACCCGGCTCATGTATACACCTTGGGTGGAGGCACTGCAGGTTTCTATTGGGGGGAGAAGGACCTCAGGGTGGTGGTGGATGCCAAAATAAATAACTCAGTGCAGTGTAGAAGAGCTGTGGCCCAAGTAAATAAAATGCTGGGGTGCACAGCCGGGGGATAACCTCAAGGAGTCGAAGGGCGCTCCTTCCGCTGTACAATTGCCTGGTTAGACCACATCCTTAATACTGCATACAGTTTGGGCATCCCTACTTAAAGAGAGACAGTGCTCTACTGGAGAGGGTACAGAGGAGGGTGACCAGGATGATACTGGGACTAGGTGAGAAGGCCCTATGAGGAGAGACTGGAGGAGCTCAACCTGTACTCACTGAAGGACAGAAGGAACAGGAGGGATATGATAGAGGTCTTCGAATATCTCAAAGGAATAAAAAGGGTAAGCTATGAGGGAGTGCTTCAGCTGAGGGAGGTAGGGGCCACAAGGGGTCACTCAATGAAGCTGGACGGGGGAGACTGTGAGGGGAAACAAGGAGATGCTATTTCACTGAGAGGGTGGTGGAGCCCTGGATTGCGCTGCCCATGGAGTTGGTGGCTGCTACAACTGTGGAGGGGTTCAAGAAAGGCTGGGACAGCCATGGGGAAGGGTGCTTCCCAAAGCCCCACTGCGGGGTGGGGACCTTGTAGGAAGGGAGGCGGGCCAAAAGCGGTGCCCTGGGAAGGCACTGATCATCAGCGCCAGACCGATGAACCATAGGCCTAATCACTGGCTTCTTAGAATGTTAGTATAAAATGCAGGGCAAAATTCCGGACCCAATCCCATAACCTGGGGGTCAGGGCAGAACACTAAGAAAGGGCAGTACACTGAGTTAAACCTTGTACACAAAGAGAAAAGGAGTAACTAAACAGAGGACAGTATCCTCAGAGCAGTCCCAAACTACAAAACACAAAATGTTTCTATGTAACCTCTGATAGCACAAAACCTGAGGGATCAGGTACGGAGGGGACCTGGTGAGCCATAGGTCCTGATTCCCCACGACAAGGGAAAATAAGCAACAATGGTTGACCCCTGAGGCAACAGCACTGTATTTGTGACCGAGAAAATTGCACTTGGGTTGGAAGCAACAGGCCTAAGGACAAACTAAGTGCCAAAAAAAAATTTCTAACTGTACTGAGACTGGTAACAATCACAGAACTGAAGGTGAACCATCAGGAGAAAAAGCCAGAATCCAGCAAGAGAGCCAAGAATGACTCTGAAGTCGTAGCTGACATTTATGTTGTCACTGCAGAGTTGCACTTTAGACCTGGAAGCTAGTGAAAAGGATGGTGACTGCCTTGATGTGGTTGAGACCCCAGCCAGAGACCCAAAGTTGGAATCACAGGAGTAACCCCAACCTTGCTGTTGGTGGCAACTGTCCAGAAGGGGCTCAGATTCCTGATGCAGAAACAGTCCAGAGAAGTCACAGGTGGCAACCACCCAAGGTAGTCAAAATCTGAAAAACTAACACCACTGCCAGCCAAGCAGCAGGTCTATAGGAGCTATGGGAAACGGTCCTACCCATTTACCAGAGCTGACCTGAACCACGCATGTCGAATACTGGCACTATCCAAATTAATGTCCAACTATAAGGCCCTGGTTCCAAGTGACCTTACTGACATTCGACTGCAAAAACAGCACAGCTGTCAGCTGTGCGACACTCTGATACAGAAGAGACATCGATGGTGGTGGTGGGGGATCAGTCCTGGACATTTTTATTGACGCAAGGACAAAAAACAAAGGGATCCAAGTTTGGCATACTATTTCATGAAAATAATAAACTGCACTGAGGAAAGGTGGAGTTAAGATGATGACTGACTCACAAGGTGCACACTAAATGGTGGCAAAAAAAGAAACTAAGGCAGCTGGAATGGACGATGACTTTATTCAATGCGCACACTAGCACTGCTGTCAGCGCTGTCCACACCAAATGTTTCAACTCCCGCAAGGCCCTAGAGCCTCTGGTCTGAGACCAATGAGTGATGCTTTACGGAGAAGACTGACTAAGAAGATAAGCTCTACAGTAGATCCACAGCTCAATGTCTGCTTTAGGCAGATGTTTGCTCTGCTCAACCATAACATTATGTAATCCTTGACAACAAAGATGACAGGTCAGATTTCAGTGGCAGAAATTAAACAATCATGTAGAGAAGTGTCAGAACACTAATAATGAGCGAAACATGAGCCAGTTTTACAAAAAGCAAGTGCTCACATTTCTGCAAGGTTGGCAGGCGATGCAGTTTCAAACACTGACTTAGCTCCCAGTACTGAGTTACCTCCCGGTGGAAGACAGGGGAGCAGGTACCAATGGGGGAGCAGTTTTTGCCACATTGGATGCCAGGCAAACTGTTTGTACCACACTGGCACAATGATACAGCTGCTCCTTCTACTAAACAGGCATGCTAAGATGGGGAGAACTGCTTTGCCATAAAGGGACAGCACTGGGGAGTCTGAAACACGAGTCACATTGAACCCAATGGAGTAAAAAATATAGGTTAACATAGGAACTTAGTAGGTCAAAGTCTAATTTGAATCACAAATTTGAAAGCACAGTAGCTAAAAACTTCCAGAAAAAATACTGTTTTACAGTTGTTTTTTTCTTTCCTTTAGATTTTGTTACTGAGTAGGCTGTAAAGCTCGCAAGGAGAAGGGGGTGTACTCTTCATACCCACTGTGTTTGCTAGTAGGCGGTTCCACAGGTTACCATCCTGTTGAAGATGTGCTTCCTACCTGCACACTTAAATTCACCACCTGTGCTTCAGGGCATGTTCCCACATCCTACTGGAGCACTCCAGATCAAACTACTAAGTCTAAAGGATCTTGTCAATACCCTTCAGTACACAGAAGACTGAGCCTCCTTATCTCCAAGGTGAACGTGTAAAAGGTCATCAGTCTCTACTCCTAACCTTTGTCCTCTATACCCTATTTTCTATTTTTGTACGGGAGAACCCAGAGCTGCACTCAATACTCCAGGTGGAGCCTGGCACAGAAACACAGAAAAGCAACAGCAGAGGACGGAAGAAATAGAAGCTGACTGGCTAGTTTCTTATACTACCCAACCAATGTGCCTCTTCTGTAAGAAATGCTGAGAGGCACTGAACTACCAACCCCAACTGACTTCAGCTAACACGGACCTTTGTAATTCTGGGGTAACATTAAACGGATTCAGAAAGAGGGAGACAGCGAGAGGTTGGCAGTGTCCTTGCAATTCGATAATGAGTAATCTCAAACAGCTTTTAATTCACATTTCTCAAAGGCAGGTGCAGCTTTTGATACTGCCCACCCTAACTTAGCACACTGGCCACAGCCTCTTCTCAATCTGCATCCCGCACATATAAATATTTCATGTATAAACCTTCACTGAATATGGAGGTCATCAAAGCAACAGCCAGTCTTAGTCGTCATAAGGGTCCTGGCCAGGATATATTGCATCCTTTATTTCTTACCCAGACTCCCCAAGTCATCACTAAACAACTCATGTGCTTGTTTAATCTCTCAATCCCTGAGGGGCACTACCCAAAAATTGGAAAAAACAGCATCATTTTTTTCCAACTTTAAAGGTCACACTGTCTCTTACACAATCTGCTACTTCACAATTTCTACATTGTCTACATGCTTGAAAATTGTAGAAAAGCTCGTCTCTTCCCAACAATTCATTATCTGAACTTCCATAAGCCTCTCTCAGAGTATCAGTCAGGATATAGACCAGGTCATTCTACTATTCATGCAGCTGCAAGAATTGTGAACATTCATTTCATTTCCCTTGAAAACAAGGTGTGACCAGCTATATGCCTCAACCTCACAAAAGCATTTGACACTGCTGACCATAACGTCCTGGTCAAAAGACTAATGTGGTTGGTCTAAATATCCCAACGCTTCTGTGGTTGAGAAGCTATATCACAGGAAGGTCTTGATGTGTTTTCATTTCTGACTTCATATGAATACAGAATGGAAGGGAACAACAAAGGACAATGTCAGATCTTTCGGCAAAGGAGCCACGAATGTCGGGTCCTCCATCGTCTGTGTGGGAGAGACATTCATGTCCACCAGCGAAGCAGGACAGTCTGCCGACAGTGGTGGTGTCACTGGGTTGGACGTCGGGGTACCCGGTGTAGAGCCAACAAGCGTCTGATGGCAGTTGGGAGACATAGCAGTCGATGGCTTGGCTCAAGTCCGAAGTGAGGACACTGAAGTCTGGGTCAGAGGCATCACTGCAGCCTTTTTGGTGGACACATGATTCTGGCGAAGGGGGTCCTGGTCCGTAGACTTGAAGGACGAGGCTGGGCAGACGACAGGGGTAGACCTGCCACCCGACTTGTGACCAGCCGCACCACCTGAAGAGGTCGAGGACTTAGGGATGGCCTTAACCTTCAGGGGTTGCAGGGCCTAGACTGAAGTTCCAGACCCTGATGATCCTCCACCCATCGCCAGCACCAGGACAGGAGGTTTGTCCATCGGCTGTCCGGAAGAAGTGAGGGCAGACCGAAGACAGTGGTCTGACCTCCTGTGGGAAGAGGAGGAACTGGAGGCGGTCTTCTTATGTAGTGACTGGGAACGGGAGCGAGTCTGGGCTCTCTCTTTCTCCTTGTTTTTCTCTGATGATTTCTCCTTCTCCCTGTGAGTTGTGGAAGATGAGGAAGAGGAAGGAGAAGGGCTCTTCCCAGAGGATTAATTATGCATGGCAGCTAGCTGTTTCTCTAAGAGGTGTGCCTTGAGAGCCTTCTGCTGGCGGATCCTCATCCTCTGGTTGAAGGCGTTGCAGTGCTGGCAGGCCTGAGTGTCATGGTCCGGGCCTAAACAGAGGAGGCAGGCTGCGTGGCCGTCTTTCAATGGGATCTGGTTGCCGCATGCGCACTCATAAGTCTGTCAATTGATGGAGGAAATAGGGGACGACGACATGCAGAAGGAGGTTATATTTATTTATTTTTATATATTTCTTTATGTTCCTCCCTGCCTGTCGGCCCCCATCCGACCGACCCCTCCAGGCCAGCCCCATCCCCCCGGAATCACCATCTCTTACCTGCCCAGCCCGGGAGTGGCACCTGCGGGGTCGAGTCTTCACCCTGCCGACCGGCATTTTTTCCACCAGTGTTTTCTCCCGGAGGCCCGGGAGTCAGCGTGCATGTGCATGGAGGTGCGCATGTGCCAAACAGCCCTGGTCATGGCCTCCTTCCCCTACGCCAGGCCTAGTGCGTAGGCCACTCCGGCACAAGCTTCCTCCAGCCTTCAGTGGGGGTCACCCATCTGCCAAGGGATGCCATACTCCCTCCCCGGAGAGGAAAGCTTGTCAGCAGCTCCATCCAGCTTCGCCCTCCCCTCCCCGTGCCGACCTCCGATGCCCCGGGCTCGTTCCTGAACCTGGGTTGCCGGCGTGGGTCAAGGTAAGGTGCCAGCGCCTTAGCCCTCTATGCAACCTGGCCTGCTGTAAGAAGGTTAAATTTAACTTAAATTACATTTTAATTATAAATTAAATTTAAATTTAAATGCATCAGTTAAAGCAAAAGGAAGCAGGGAAGGCAGTCAGAACAGCAAAGGCCCAAACCGAGGAAAAGATAGCCAACTCAGTTAAGAATGGGGATAAAACCTTTTATAGGCACATCAGGGAGCGAAGGAAGACCAAGGAAGGAAGGCAGTATAGCGCAGTGGTTTAAGGCTCTGAGCTGCAAATCTGGTGACATCCAACAGACCAGACCTGGGTTTGAATCCCACAGCTTCCACTTGCATACTGTGTGACCCTGAGCAAGTCACTTAACTTCCCTGTGCTCCCAGGTCGCACTTGTAAAAAAGCTTTCAGCTTAGTCTGCTACTCCTGGTTAAACAACTATTAAAAAAAAAAAAGTGAGGCTTAATAAAGGGGAGGGGGGTGGTCAGAAGGTGACTGTGAAAAGGCAGACATACTAAACAAATATTTTGCTCAGTATTCACAAATAAAGAGGGGGAGTTACCTAAACCAAACAAAAGAATCACTCTGGATATGGGGGTTGATACCAGCCCATTCACAGAAGAAAGAGTTCTGAAAGAACTCTTAAAACTGGAGGTGGACAAAGCAATGGGGCCTGATGGGATTCATCCCAGAATTCTAAAAGAACTAAGGGTAGAACTAGTGACACCACTCTAACAAATCATGGGAGGATGGGGTGGTACCTGAGGACTGGAGGACGGCAGATGTTATTCCACTTCACAAAAGTGGGAGCAGGGCAGAAGCAGGAAACTACAGATGTGTTAGTTTAACCTCAGTGATAGGGAAAATGATGGAATCACTTCTGAAGGAAAGAACTGTTGAGTACCTAGAGGCCAGAGGGGGGCACAGGACCCAAGGCAGCATGGATTCACAGTGGGAAGGTCATGTCAGATGAATCTAATAGATTTCTTTGACTGGGTGACCAAAGTAGTAGATCAGGGAGGGGCTGTGGAGATGACCTATCTGGACTTTAGCAAGGCATCTGACAGTCCCAAACAAAAGATTAATATAAAAGTTAGCCAGCCTGGGAGTGGGTCCCAAGATGGTAGCCTGGGTAAAGAATTGGCTGGAGAACAGGACACAGAGGGTAACAGTAAATGGAGTCCACTCCGAAGAAAGGGGGGTTATTAGTGGGGTACCACAGGGTTCAGTACTAGGACCTGTCGTCTTCAATGTCTTTATAAGTGACATTGCAGAGGGACTGGAAGAAAAAGTATGTCTCTTTGCAGATGACAAAAAAGATCTGCAACAGGGTTGATGCACAAGGTGGGGTGGAAAGGATGAGAAGGGACTTGACAAGGTTGGCGGAATGGTCAAATGTATAGCAGCTTAGAGTCAATGCTAAGAAGTGCAAAGTAATGCACCTGGGAAACAAAAACCCAGGGGAAGAGTACACAATGGGGGTGAGACACTAACAACACAAATGGAAAGGGACCTGGGGTAGTCATAGCAGATGACCTAAAGGTGGACAAGCAATGTGAGAGGGCAGCAAGGAGGGCTGGGGGGGAATACTGGGATGTATAGGGAGAGGCATCACCAGTAGAAAACAGGAAGTCGTTATCTCTCTGTACAGACAGTTGGCGAGACCCCATCTGGAGTACTGCGTGCAGTTCTGGAGACCCAATCTCCGCAAAGACATAGACAGGATGGAGGCAGTCCAGAGGAGGGCAACTAAAATGGTGCATGGTCTGCACCAGAAGACATATGAAGAGAAACTTGAGGAGCTTAACATGTATACCCTCGAAGAAAGGAGCGAGAAGGGAGACATGACAGAAACTTTCAAGTACCTCAAGGGACTCAACAAAGTCCAACAGGGTAGCATCTTTCAGAAAAAGAGGTGTGCAATAACAAGGGGGCACAATTTGAAGATAGAGGGGGGGATGGATCAGAGGTAATGTGAGGAAGTATTTTTTCACGGAGAGGGTTGTGGATGCATAGAATGGCCTTCCTGAGGAGGTTGTGGAGTCAAACAGTGATGGAATTCAACCATGCATGGGACAGTCATAAGGCAATTCTAGGGGGTGGGAGTAGGAGGAAGTAGGCTGTTGGTTAACTAGGATCTGCAGCTTATCCATTAGGTAGGGAAATGGGCAGACTGTGTGGGCCAAGCGGTCCTCATCTGCCGTCAAATTCTATGTTTCTATGTTAAACAAATGATTTACTACAAAAATGGAGAAAAGCGATGAAACGTGCAATGGTGGTCGACTGTACTAGGAAGGCGTCCGTGGAACTGATGCAAATGGGTAGACGGCAGGAAAAGAACTGGGGTGGGGCTGGGGACCGCCACCTTGATACCACTGACTGACGTCGGGGCTGGCCGACGTCGGGGTGCGGTCCCCACTGAAGACCGCTAGCTAGAAGTTCTTCTTTAAGACTACCCTTTTTTTGTTTGTTTCATTCATTCTTTACCTGTTTCGAAATTTCTATAGTCTACAGTCATGATATCCAAATGCTCAGCCATGACTCCTGCACAGAAACTCAGATCTTAGCAGAGACTAATGCTGTTCCAAAAATAAGCATTCATGATCTCATACTGCATTTTTCAATGGCAAAACTGACCCTCTCAGATTTCATCAAAGCTAAAGATGTGATACTAACCAAGTGGCATTTAAATAAAAAAAAGGACTACAAAAGAATATGGTAAAGATGGCAATGTAGAGGAAACACTCCTTTGCTGCTCCACCAATGACAAGGCGAGGGATGCATTAATTACTGGCCCCGTTCTAATGGGGGAGGCACAGTAACTGGCAGTCGCTCTTGGTCATTCAGACTTTAATCCATCTGAAGGCTGGCTGCACAGATGAAAGGCAAAAAATAACACTGGCTTCAAAAGAAGACATGGCAAAAAACTGAATGCCAACAACACAAGTGCTGAACAGTGGCTACGGGATGTTTTGCTCAGTTTGTGAAGTGGCTGCCGCCCCCAAGATATCTACAACTGTGATGAGATGGGCTTGTTTTATTGCTGTGTGGGTAGCGGGATGCTGGAGTTTAGGCAGAGTACCTTCAAGGCTCCAAAAAAGAGAAGGAGCGACTATCCATCCTTGCTTGTGCAACCAGGGGTCAAGATAATTGCCAGGACTGGGAAATGTTTACGGCTAGCTTCTTCCACTGGGAATTTTTTCCTCTAAATGGTAGTACCATCCATTTACCTGTCTTGGACCCCCACTCCCCACCTCCAAACTAAGCCTCAGACACAATGTGCACCTGCAGTCACAGACTCTCCTTGTCTGATACTGCAGTGGAGTCTTGAGATACCACACGTCTGCTGGGTAAGGCTGTAACCCTATCATCAATATTTTACTATGCAGAGCTGCCCTTCTTACCAGCCAGTGAGCAACTCCTGGAAGGGTCCCAATTTTCCGTCCCCAACTCTGTTGCTTAAACTCTGCTAGTTTGTGGTTCTATGGGTGGTAGCACTGTATGGTGCTGCCAGTTTTGTAAATATGTACTAACATACTGTAAATCTGCAGGGTGGGAAACAAATTCCTACAATGTGAAAGTGGAAGTAAATCATGCAAAAATGGTAGTAAAATACTCCTTTACTCCCCATATCCACTTCCCTGGTTGCAACATGGATGGGTTCTGATAAGAGGGATCTGTTGGTGGTGGGGAAGTCCACTCAGCCGAGATGAATTTGCGGCATCTGATATGTCCCCGTCATCCACAAAACCAACCGCTCTGCATGGATGACAGAGGACATTTTTTGCAACATGGGTTAGAGACTGGGACAAAAAATTCAGAGGAAGGAAAATTGTGTTGCTCCTGAACAATTTCACAGGACAACCAAATGTCACTGACCTGGAAAATGTTGAACTCCTTTTTCTGCCTCCGGGGGCCTGCTGCTGAGGCTGAGGAGATCTGGGTACCAGAACTGGCATGGCCAGTCTGAGGCTACCAGAATCATCTGCGCCTTGTCCCTCCTCACCTTAAGGAGCATCCTGTGGATCAAGGGAAATGGAGTGAAGGTGTAGAAGAGGCCTGGGGTCCACAGCCTCGAGAAGGCATCCCCCTGCAGCAAACCCTACTGAGGGGGGCAGGCATGAAACCACCTCAGCTTGCTGTTTTCCCTGGAGTCAAACAGGTCCACCAACAGTTTGCCCTAGTGGGAGAACAGACTGTACGCTACCTGTGGATGGAGAGACCACTCATGGGATGTCTCGCCTATGCGTCTGAGAGCATTCACCAGTTGGGTTGAGGCTCCTGCCACGTGGATGGTTAGGAGATCTGCCTCCAGATGGCTCACGAGTACCTAGATGTGGAGCGCTTCCCTGCATAGCCGATGGGAATGCGTGCCGCCCTGTTTGTTGAGGTAGCACATGGTCGTGGTATTGTCCATCTGGACTTGAACCACTTGACCCCGGAGCTGAGGAGCGAAAGGTGACAGTGCCAGTTTGACTGCTCTGAGCTCCAACAGGTTGATGTGATAATGGGACTCCTCGGCGGTCCAGAACCCTTGGGCCCTGCTGTCGCCCATGTGGCCTCCCCAGCCCATGAGAGAGGCATCAGTCGTAAGGACGGCTGTCGGCTCGGGGCAGACAAATGAGATCCCTTCCTGCAACTGGCCTGGGACGGTCCACCATTGGAGAGCATCCCACATCTTCTGGGTCACAGTGATCAGCTGGTCAAAGTGACCATGACGCTGAGTCCATTGCGGCAGTTCCACTGGAGGGCGCATGTGCCACGGGCCCAACGGACCATGGGTGCACACGCCATGCCAACCCAGAAGGCGCAGAAGTCCCGGGCAGGCGCAAGTGCCCAACCAGAAATGATTAGGCAAGGAGGAGAACCTCCATCTGTCAGCCAGGGGCCGAGCTCTGGCTTGACGAGAGTTGAGCTCTGCCCTGATGAAGCACATCACCTGAGAAGGTACAAGCTCCGACCTGGCCTCGCTGATCAGGAGGCCAAGTTGGAAGCAGATCTGGAGAGCCAGGTCCCTGGACCTCTCCACCTCCTGCTGGGCGAAACCTGCTAAGAGCCAACTGTCAAGGTAGGGGTAAATTCTGACACCCACACACCCCCCCCCCATGCCTGAGGTGGGCTGCCACCACTGCAATGCATTTGGTGAAGATTCATGGGGCTGATGACAGGCTGAATGGCATCTCGGAACTCGGACAGGGTTCCCTCGGCTCTGAAGCGGAGGAACTGCTGGTGGGACGGATGGATTGGGACGTGAAAAAACGTGTCCTGGAGATCCTGTGAGCAGAATCACATGTTTCGCTCCAGGGATGGTATGATTTGAGACAGAGTGGTGGCCATCCGGAAGGTGCATGACCTGAGATACTGATTCAGGTCATGCAGATCTAAAATCGGCGCCAGCCGCCCGGGCTTGGGAACCAGGAAGTATCTGGAAGCGAAGCCTGGGTCTGCTGGAGGATCCGCCACTGGAGCTACTGCCTCCTTGAGGAGGAGCTGAGCAATGTCATCTCAGAGAGCCGACTGAGTGTGGGCGGATACCCTCTCCTCCCGTGGGGCATGGGTTCGGCTTGGAGGGTACTGCTCAAATTCCAGAGGCAGTCTCTGGCCGGCCACTTCTAAGACTCACTTGTCCGTGGTAACAGCGGACCACGCAGAAAGAAAGTGGCGGAGCTGGACCCCCATAGGAGGCCCCAGAGCTGGCGGGACGGGAGCAGGGGTGGCAGCCCCCACCCCATCACTGGGCAGGCTTGGAGGCAGAGGATCCAGGGCCTGAACCTCGGCCTCCCTTACAGGCCTGGGAGGGTCTGGGCTTGGGCTGGGGGTGCCGAGCTTGAGCCTGCTGCTGCCCCCCTTGAAAGGAGGACTGCTGGGCCGCAGGGGAAGAGTGCTGAAAAGGCCGCTTCTTCTTCTGCTGCTTCTTACGACCACAAGCAAAAATTATTCACCTTAGTAACTGTGTTTCTTCTAATGGACTCTTGCTGTATTCTGACAATTGCAGTTAGCTCCAGCACTAGAACTGCCCCAGAGAATTAAGGGTTAAAACGCTGGGCTCGAGCTCGGTTGAAAACTCTGTCTGTAATACTTTGAAACCAAACCGTCAGATTCTTACGAGCGAAAATTCACTGACTATATAATGTGGAAATTGTAAAATTCCTACTAGCCAACTACCAGCAAAGACTTTAGATTTCTAAAAGACTCAAGTCAGGAAACCCAAAGACCAAAAACCAAGCAATAAGGTATAAAAAACTCTTTAACTAATCAAACACAAGGTACCCAACACAACAGAAAGTGGGCTGAAGAGGCCCCTGGGGTGCAACACTGCACCTGCCCACCCACTTCCCAAAACAGGTTCTGAGAGGGGAGAGAGGTCAGAATACAGCAAGACTCCATTAGAAGAAACACAATTACTGAGGGGAGTAATTTTTTCTTCAAACAACATGAAGTCTTGCTGTATTCTGACAATTGCAGACTACCAAGCAGTACCTCCAAGGAGGAGGGACAGAACCTACTTTGGGAATTGGCTCTGAAGTACTGCTGTGCCAAACCTAGCATCACTCCTAGCCTGGATATCCAGAGAGTAATGCTTGGTGAAGGTATGAACTGTTTTCCAGGTGGCTGCTTGGCAAATTTCTAACAAAGGAATATCCCTGGCCGCGGCCAGATATGCAGCTGTACCTCTAGTGGGATGAGCCCTCAGGCCTGAGGGTGGAATATTTCCCAATTTCTCATATCAGAATTGGATACAGGACACAATCCACCTGGCAATGGCTCTCTTGGTGGCTGGTTTGCCCTTACCTACTTCCCCATAAGTGAGGAACAACTGGAGAGAGTCAAACCTGTGACCCTATGTACGTTCTATGTAGTAACTAAGGGCTCTTTTAACATCTAAACTGTGCAGCCTCCGCTCTCCTGGGGAGGTATGATCAGTGAAGAATACAGGAAGAGACACAGATTGGTTTAAGTGGAAATCAGAAACCACTTTGGGTAAGAACCTTCTATTGGTTCTAAGGACCACCTTATCGCTATGGAATGAAATGAAGTCAGGCTCTACTGACAGGGCTTGCAATTCACTGATACGTCTGACAGAAGTAACAGCAACCAAAAACACAGTTTTCCAAGTCAAATACTTGAGCTCTACTGAGGACATAGGCTCAAAGGGGGGTTGCATAAGCTGAGCAATGCAAATATTCAAATCCCAGGCAGGAGCAGGATCCCTAAAAGGGGGATTGGTATGAAGCAATCCTTTGAAAAATTTACAGAATACAGGGTGAGATGACAGAGAGGAAGACTTCCCCATTGACAGGGAAGTAGAAATAGCTGACAAATGAACTTTGAGAGTAGCTGGTTTGAGGCCTAGGCCATTAAGGTGAACCATATAATCCAGAACTGTAGACAACTCAGCAGTGTCTGGGGGATATACGCTTCTTGGAACACCAAATGCTGAACCTTTTCCATTTGAAGTTGTAAGTTTTTCTGGTGGCAGGCTTTTGAGAAGCTTTGAGAATATCCAGAACCCCTTGGGACAGATGCAAGTCTGCATACTCTAACTCTTCAAGAGCCATGCCTTGGGATTGAGTGACCGAAGACTGGGGTACCAAATCCTCCCGAGAGGAGGTTAACAGGTTGTGATTCCTGGGAAGAGACAGGGGAAGATGGACTGCTGGGGACAGCAACAGGGGGGTACCAAGGCTGCCTGGCCCAGTATGGAGCAATCAGAATCACTTTGCAAGGTTGTGACCTTACCTTGACTCGAACCTTGAACAGTAGAGGGAAGGGAGGGAAGGCATACAGAAATTTCCCTTCTCATGAGTTCAAAATCAGAGCATCCAGAGGGACTGAGCCCAAGACTGGGGGTCTGCAACAAAACGCAGGAAGTTGGTGACTGTCTGGGGCTGCAAAGAGATCTATCTCTGGAGTGCCCCACCTTGAGAAAATCACTTTCAACACCAAAGGATCCAGAGACAGTTCATGATGGCCCTGGGAAATCCTGCTCAGTGCATCTGCTAGCACATTGTCCTTTCCTGGGAGGTGGACTGCTACCAGAGAAGTCTGTAGGGAATAAGCCAGGGACCATATTTTCATGGCCTCCATGCACAAGGCCATGGACCGAGTGCCTCCCCTGCTTGTTGATGTACCACATGGTGCTAGTGTTGTCCATCCTGACCTGAACCACCTTGTTCTGTATTGACTGAGAGAAAGCTTGTAATGCAAGAAGTACTGCCCTGAGCTCCAGGAGACTGATATGAAGAAGGGATTCCTGAGGGGACCACAGTCCCTGGGCCGTGAGAGCCCCCAGATGGGCTCCCCACCCCAAAAGGGAAGCATCGGTGGTAAGAACCACAGAGTGAATCTGAGTGACAAATGGAACACCTCGCCTCAGATTGTCCAGGTCCTGCCACCATTGAAGGGCCTGAATTAAGGTCTGAGTAACAGGGACTAGCTTGGTAAGAGGATCTTTCCTTTGGGACCAAAAGGTCCTCAGATGGAACTGAATGTCCCACATCTGAAACATGGCCCCTTGGACCACTGCCATGGAAGCTGTCATGTGGCCCAAAAGCTGAAGAAAATGCCTTGCTGGTCGAGAAACCAGAGGAAGGAAGAGGCCAGCTGAGAGATGGCTTTTGCCCTTTCCAGAGGAAGGAAAGCTCTTGCCTTGAGCGTGTCCAGCTCTGCTCCTATAAAAGTGAGGAGCTGTACTGTTCGCGAACTGACTTGGGAAGATTGAGAAGGAACCCCAGGGAAGTGAGAACTTGCTGGGTAACCTGCAGATCTGACTTGACTTGGTCTGGGGACTGGCCCACAAGGAGCCACTCATCCAGGTATGGAAAGATAGAAATCCTTTTCCTTCTTAAAAAGACCACCACTACTGCTAGGCACTTTGTAAACACCCTTGGAGCTGCAGTTAGGCCAAAAGGCATTGCTCTGAACTGGTAATGGCCTGAGGGCAATTCGAACCTGAGGTACTTTCTGTGGGAGCACCTGATGGGGATGTGAAAATAGGTATCCTTGAGGTCAAGGGAGGCTAGCCAGTCTCCTGGCCTCAGAGAGGGAAGAACTGTTCCCAGAGTCACCATTTTGAATTTTGGCTTTAGCAGGTGCTTGTTTAGGTATCTTAGATCTAGGATGGGTCACCACTCCCCCGTCTTTTTTTGGGTAAGAAAGTACCTGGAGTACAGACCTTTGCCCAGGTGTAGGGTAGGAACTCTCTCTATGGCTGTTAAGGCCAGAAGAGATGAAACCTCTGCCTCTAGAGCAAGGGTTTCTGATGTATTTGCAGGTGGAAAGGATCTGGGTCTCAGTTTCGGAAAATTTTTGAAACTGAGAACCAGCCCCTGGCTTACGACCTCCAGGACCCACTTGTCTGAGGTAACAGACATCCAGTCCTGGACAAAGTAAGCCAGCCTGCCTCCTACCAGAATGGAGGAGTCAACCCGGGCTGACACATCAGGGTGTCTGCTTGGCAGGAGCCTTAGGCTGAGGGGTGGATGCAGCCCTGCTCATCCCCCTTCTGCTTCTCCCTCTAAAGAACCCCCTCTGAGAAAAGGAAGAAAGGGCCTGTGCTTGGTAGAAAGGCCTGTGAAAAGGCCTGCCCCTGCCCCTAGACTGCTGCCTCTGAGGAGTTGCCTGCCTCTCCTTGGCCTGGGCACTCCTGTAAGTGGTCCTGTACTCATCCATTTTCTTCATGTAATTCTCTGTCTGCTCCCCAAACAGAGAATTACCCACCACAGGGAAATCCATGGCCTTAGCCTGGGAATCCTGCAAAAGGCTAGTACATCTGAGCCAAGCCATTCTCCAAAGAGCCACAGATGTAGCCATGACTCTTGATGACACATCACTGAAGTCCACAGCAGCATGAAACTGCACCTTTGATGTGTTGATCCCATCAGCAGCCACCCCCTCCAGCTAGTTGGCTAGCTGGGGAGGGGGGGAGCCTGTTTAGCCAGTGCCAGTACAGTGTCCCACCTGGGCTTCTGGTACCTGGCTGTACAGGCCATATAGTTAGCCTGCCTGAGTCCCAAAGATGATGCCATGTACTGCTTCTTTGCCATGGCATCCATCTTCCTGGAGTCTTTGTCTGCGGGGTGTGAAGCCAAGGGAATGTTTGCCTTGTCATAGGCTGCAGCCTGCACTACCCCAACATGGCTGCATTGCTGATAGAAAAACTCTGTATCTGAGCCTGACAAGGTGTACCTCTTGTCCATTCTCTTGTCAATATGAGGTACAGAGTTAGGAGACCTTAAAATTTTTTGTGTCTGTTTCCCAAAGGACTTATGAAGGGGAATAGACAGTCTCCTGGACTCTGGGACATCCAACATCTCAACAAAATCAGGCTCCTCCTGATCCTCCACAGCCTCCTCAATAGGAAGCTGGAGAGTTTGAGACACTTTTCTGAAAAACAGAAAGTGGGAAGGGGACTCAGAAAGCCTAGAAGGGGAAAGACAAGAAAGTCTGTCTGGGGAGATGTCCAGTTCCACAGGCACATCCAGACTCTCACCGTCATAATCATCCTCTTCAAAATCCCCCTCCTCATCAAACTCCGGTTCGTAAAAATCTTCAGAGGAATAATCCTGAACCGGGAGAACCGACCGAACCGAACCCCTGTCAGAAGGCACCGGATCGGTCAGAACCAGACGAAGCAATTCAACAATCCGAATTGCTCTGGTTATCTCTTCGGCGGTCGGAACATGAAGTTCTGGATCCGAACCGGCCGATTTATTCTTGCGCTTTCTCTTTGTAGGAACCGAACCCTCAGGATCGGCTCTCCTCTTGCCCGAAGAAGTATCGCCCTGGTCAGAGGGCACTCCTTCCAGTTCGGTAGGAACCGAACCGGGCTGGCCTTCCGGGTCAGCAGATTTCTTGGCCTCCTTATCCCTAAGTCTACCTAACCTTTTATCCAACGTAGACCTAGGGAAATTCTTGCAAATTTGGCAGTCTGAATCGAGGTGGTCAAACCCCAGACAGTAAACACAAGTGGTGTGGGGATCGGCCTTAGCAAAGACCTCCCCACACACACTGCAGTGTTGAAACCCAGTGGGCCTGTTTTTTTTCTTGGGTTTCTCAGACACGACCAACCTAACAAAACTTACCTTTACACGGCAACCTCAGGCAAGACTCCGCTATCGGTTTCTCACGTGTTGGTGTTGAAAAAAAACAAAAAACATTCAATTCCCTTTTTTTTTTTTTTTAAAACCGATACGGACCGGTAACCACACACTAAACTTTTTCACAAAGATTTTTTCTAAAGGATCGGTTCAGCCAAACCGATCGAGAAAGCTTTACAATTTCCACCCAATAACTATCCTACATACTTACAGTACCACAGACAGAGTCTCGAACCGATAGACGGAACTTATTGGGGACTAAAACTGACAACTTTAACAGACTTTGAACCGAGCAGAAGGAGAAATCTCCGGAGCGACTGTTCAGTGAGGCGGAGTAAAGGATCTGACGGTTTGGTTTCAAAGTATTACACACACAGTTTTCAACCGAGCTCGAGCCCAACGTTATATGCCTGGCATAGAATTTTAACCCTTCACTCTCTGGGGCAGTTCAAGTGCTGGAGCTAACTGCAATTGTCAGAATACAGCAAGACTTCATGTTGTCTGAAGAACCCTTAGCAGAAGTGGCGTCCAAGGTGGCACTGGACTGCTCAATGCACTGAAGGTGACCAGCCATACCTGGGCCAAAGGGATTGGTGCCCAGGAAAGGCACATCAGCTAGTTTGTGCTGAGTATCCATCAGAAAGGAGGAGAGCTTCAGTCAAGCCCTGCAGTGTGAGGCAACTGCAGGCTGCCAACGAGCGTGCACATGAGTCCCCAATATCCAGAGCCATCTGGAGCTGTTTGGCAACAACCTGGCCTTGGTCCTGGACCTGCTTGACCATGGTCTGCAAGTCCGCGGGGAGATGTGGCAGGACTTCGTCCAGAGACCCCAAAAGGGCATGGGAGACGTGTGCCATGATGACAGCCAAGCTTGCCTGACTGAGGCCTAAAGATGAGGCCGCATAGACCTTCTGGGCAGAGTGATCCAAATATTTGGATTCCTTCTCAGGAAGTCTGTCGGTATCAGTAGAAAGTACAGTTATGTAAGAACCTACCATAACAGTAGATCTTCGAGAGAAGCTCTTGCAGCAGGTTCCACAATGAGGACTGACGCCACCTGGCGGCGGTTCCAACAACATTTTTCTTTAGCAGTACTGGCGTGGAAGCCCCCGCGTCGGCTCCACCCCCAGTCGCCCTATATAATGGAGGAGTTCCCCACGTGCTCCAGTTCTTGTACGCACCCCCCAAGGTCAGGCAGAATTTGGTGACAGGCAATGGTCAGAAGAATGATTATTATTAGATAATCCCTCAAAAGGAGGGAGGACCGGCCTGAACAGGACCTGATCCCTGGAGGAAGGAGGACGGGAAACATACCTGCTGCAAGAGCTTCTCTCAAAGATCTACTGTTACGGTAAGTTCTTATGTAACTATACTATCTTACTTCGAGAGGAAGCTCTTGCAGCAGGTTCCACAATGAGGACGGAGTCCCAAGTAGTATAAACATACAACAACCCTGGGAGGGGTACGACAGTAAGGAAAAGGAACAGCAGGATAAGGGAAGGTCCCTCAGGAAACCAGGCCTTGCAGAATTGCGAGGCCAAACCTTGCTCTGCATCTGGAAATAATGTCGAGGCTGTAATGCCTGATGAAGGTACGAACAGAACTCCAGGTAGCGGCAGCACAAATATCGGTTGTTGGTACCCTCTTTAATGCTGCGAAAGAAGCAGCAATAGCTCTAGTAGAATGAGCTTTAACCGGCCCCGGTATCGACCTGTTGTTCTTCTCATAACAGAAGGAGATACAATGGACCAACCAGCGCAAAAGCATCTGTTTGGTGACCGGGCGAACTACGGACCTTTGAGCAAAGGACGCAAAAAGCTGATCAGATTTCCTGTCCCCCTTGGTCCTAGCCAAGTAACATCTGAGAGCCCTGTGAACGTCCAAGGAGTGAAGCAGGGCTTCCCCCTCTATTTGAATGCTCTGGGTAGTAAACCGGGAGCTGAATCGATTGATTCAGAGTGAGCTCCGAAACTACTTTTGGTAGGAAATTTGGATTAGTGCGAAGATCAACCCTGTCCTTGTAAAAGACAAGGTAGGGTTCTTTACACGTGAGGGCTTGAAGCTCTGAAATGCGCCTTGCTGAAGTAATGGCTACCAAAAATAAAGTCTTCCAAGAGAGAAGATGGAAGTCTGACTCCATGGCGGGTTCAAAGGGAGGAAGAGTAAGCATCGCCAGGACAAAAAGGAGGTCCCAAGGAGGAACAGGGTCCCTGATGGGAGGTCTGATGTGAAGGATACCGCGCAAAAAGGCCTTGGAAACCTCCATCTGAGCCATCATCTTATCCAACACAGGGAAATGATAAGCGAAGATGGCGACCAGGTGTACCTTGATGGAGGAATAACTGAGACCTTTCTCAGAAAGGGAAAGCAGGTATTCTAGGACTGTATTAACTGGACAGACCAAGGGTTCCACCCTCTTTGCTGTGGCCCAGATACAAAAACGTTTCCACTTCATAATGTAAGTGGCCCTGGTGGCAGGTTTTCGTGCCTCTACCAATACTTGAGCGACTTGGTCGGACACCCCGAATTTGACCTTGGCTAGGTCCTGATGAGCCAGGCATGCAGGTGAAGAGAACACAGATTCGGTTGTATCAGGGAACCACCATCCTGAGACAGAAGGTGAGATGATAGAGGAGAAGGCAACAGAGGCTCTGCCACTAACCACTGCAGTAAGGGAAACCAAATCTGATGAGGCCATAGCGGAGTGATCAGAATGAGAGTGGAAGGTTCTGACTGTACTTTGAGGAGTACCTTCTTTAACAGTGGAAAATGGGGGAACGCATACAGGAACCTCCCTTTCCAGCAGAGGGACAGCGCGTCTTGCCAAAAAGCTCCAGGCTCTGGACCTAGCGAGCAGAAATTGGGCAGTTTTGCATTAAATCGTGACGTGAAAAGGTTCACTTCTGGCATCCCCCACAGTCAGAAGATGTGATTTGCAACCTCTTGGAGCAATTCCCATTCATGGGTTTGCGATTTTGTCCTGCTGAGTGCGTCTGCCAACACATTTTGGTCCCCAGGAACATGCACTGCCGTCAGGAACAGATGATGTTGGAGGGCCCATTCCCACACGCGCATGGCTTCCCTGCAGAGGGGATAAGAATGTGTGCCGCCCTGCTTGTTGATGTAGGAAATCACCGAAGTGTTGTCCGTCTGCACCAAGAGATGGACCGGCGCTAGGACTGAGACCAGGGCTTGGAGGGTGTAAAGGACCGCTCTCATCTCCAGGACGATGATATGCAGGATCTACCTTTATTTAGAGGACCAAGACCCCACCAGAGTACAATGTGTTCCCAAATGAGCGCCCAACCCCGCGGACAAGGCATCCGTGGTCAGAATCTGGGATGGTGCCCCTGTTTGGAAGGGGATGCCCGCCAGCAAATCTTTGGACAACATCCACCAGTATAGCTCCCAGCGGACTGGCTCTGATATCCTGATCGAGGCATCCAGACTGTGTGATGTCTGATCCCACTGGACTCTCAAGGACCACTGTATGGTCCTCATGTGCAGGCGTGCCAGAGGAACGAAGACTATGGCAATGGCCAGATGCCCCAACAGCCTGAGAAGGAGCCCAGCCGGCATACTTGAAGCTGAAGAAATCTGGGATGCCAGGACCTGAATACGACCCGCTCTGTCGGAGGGAAGAAAAACCTTCCCGAGAGTGGTCTCCAGAAGAGCTCAGATGAACTGGAGAATCTCAGCTGGGATCAAATGGGATTTGTCTCTGTTGATGGTGATTCCCAGACGCTGAAACAGCGAGGTGGAATCCCTGATAGTTTCCAACTGGCGAGACCTGGACGGAGCCAGGAGAAGCGAATCGTCCAGATAGGGGAATACAAAGTGGCCCCGCCTGCGAAGTGCCATGGCCACCACTGCCAGGCACTTGGTGAAGACCCCGGGGGCTGAAGAGAGACCAAAGGGAAGGACTCGGAATTGACAGTCCTCGCCTTCAAATCTGAACCTTAGGAATCTTCGATGGTTCCTGGCTATCCTGCATGTCCAAGGATGCCAGCCAGTCTCCCGCTGTTATAAGTGGAAGGAGAGTGAGAAGGGAAACCATCCTGAATCTCTTGTAAGAGACCCACTGGTTTAGATCACTGAGGTCCAGAATGGGTCTGAGATCTCCCAACTTTTTCGGGACCAGGAAGAAGTGGGAGAAGAACCCTCTCTCTCTCTTTCGGCCGGTGAAACCAGCTCGATGGTCTTCCTGTCCAGAAGGGATAGGATCTCCTTTCTGACCAGCGCTCTGTGTTCCCTTGGATAACGGGATGGGGGCGGCGGTCTATCCGGTGGAATGAAGTCTAACTCTATGGAGTGCCCGAACTCCATGAGATCAAGTACCCACTGATCGGAGGTCACTTGACCCCACGCATCCACGTAGAGGGAAAAGCGACCTCCGACCGGCTCCCCTGACAGAACGTCTAGGGAAGGAGGGTAGCCTGGATAGTCAGGCGGTAGGAGGGGGAGGGAGGGCGGCAGTGTGGCTGCTTTGGCCTGTCGGGAGAAGGAGGCAGAAGATCCTCTGGCTCCTCCCCTGTGACCAAAGCCGCCTCACTGTGATTGCTGGTGGACGCAAGGCTGCTGTGGTGGATGTCCCCCACGGCCACGAAAACTAGGCTTATGAGCTCACCCCGTTTCGGTTGGTACATGGACTGCACGGATCGGATAGTCTTTCCGGAGTCCTGCAACCGGGTGATGATCCGCTCCGTGTCTTCGCCAAAGAGCACGGAGTCTCTAAATGAAGCATCCAGAAGATTGGTTTGGACATCTGGATCGAACCCCTAAACCTGAAGCCACGCATGGCGTCGGAAGCAAATGCCAGTAGCAACTACCCTAGAGGAGGTGTCCACAGAGTCATAGGCCAACCGCAGAATGTGGGTACCCACATCAGAGCCAGTCTGTAAAAGCTTGGCAAGCTCTGCCCATTGAGGGCAATCGGGCATGCTCTGCCCAATGTCCAATCCTTGTTCCCAAAGGGCGTCCTGGAATTGGACCATGTGTGTCAGGAAGTTGAGACCCCTGATACTGCAGGTCGCAGCACAGTACACCTTACAGCCCACAGAATCCAGCTGCTTTGATTCTCTGTCAGGCGGCTGGGTGCTCAGGTGTTTGGGACTCTGCGAACGGTCATGAGCTGCCGAAATCACCACAGAGTTCGCAGCGGGTGGTTCAGCCAAAAAGGGGCGGTCCAAAGGTGCCCAGTAAAGCCGATGAGCCTTTTTCAGCACGGCAGAGGAGGAATGAGGCTACTTCCAGGTCACGTGCGTGACATCTTGAAGGGTGTCGACCATGCGAGAGATGACCACCGGCTTTGGATCTTTTTGGCGGAGGTATTTAGCCAAACACAGTCGCTCGGGGTCCAGAGCCTCAGTTTCCCAAACCATGTTGGCCTGGATGTGCCTCATCACCTCCATGAAGCTTGGGTCATCAGGAGGGGATTTGGGAAGACCCTTCATGTACCCTAGGTCTGGCTCCGTGTAGGCATCAGAGGATGAAAAGTCTGAGTCCACACAGGATTCCGGCGTGGAAGAGGGTGAGGAACTACATCTCTTTCTTTTGCGCCTCCTGTCCAGTGAAGGAGATGGAGAGCGGGAGGAACTACTGGCCTTAGCCCTTCTAGATTTCTTAGCCCGTTTCTTAGGACGGGGCTCCTCTTCCGCCCCATCATCCGTCGGTTCAACACTGATAGGGTCAGGAACCGGCACCAGTGTGGGAGGGGGCACACCCGCTGGGAGATCTTTCTTAACAATATCCCACCGGTGGGAGAAGAGCTCCTTTACCTGTGAGAGGTTCAGTTGAGGAGAACCAGGTGTAGGTGGAGGAATGCCCGAGCCCGAATCAGTGTTGGGCCTGCTGTCAAGGGGTACTGGCGTCGGGTCCGCGTCCTTATTGACCTGCATTGGCCGAAGGGGGGATGTCGGGATGGTGTCAGCACCTCCGTTGTCGGAGTCCGGCGTCAGGCGGACCGGCGACTGAGGAGAAGGGGTACAAGAGCTGATGCTGGGGGTCACCAGGGTAACCAGTGGACGAACCGCAACCGATGGCGGAATAAACGTCGCTGGGACAGGGCTGGAGGGCGCACAGGCGGACGTCGGTCTGGCGTCCATTATCTTTATGCACTGACGGGCGTCGTCCAGCGGCGTGAGCCTTATGACATCAGCTTTGTGGTCAGCGGACTTCCTGACCGAGCACCGGTCTGTAGATGGGGGCGGGTGCCGGTCGGAGTCTCGCGATTTTGGCGGCAAGGAGGAGGCCCTGCCACCAGAAGACCCAGAGGCCTTGCTCGACTCCCAGGAGTCGGCCCTCGAGGAAGGGGCCGAGCGGGAGAAGACCTTACCTGTGCCCGTCGATTTCTCGGCGGGCTGAGGAACCTTCAGCGGCTGGATGGTGGAAGAAGGCTTGGAGGCAACAGAGGAGGGCTTAAGGGTCGTGAGGCAGGATTCGTGTCCAGACGACCCGGACTTCGAGCTCGAAGACCTATGTTTGGAGTGAGACCTTCCCCTGTCTTGCTCCCGGTCCCAGGCAATAAAAACATGCCGGATGATTGTCTTTGGCAGGTATCCGTCGCCCACAAGCGCACTTGTTGAGATGAGAGGACACAGAAGCAATAACTAGCAAAAAATGCGAATTTCTATTGGTGGAGAAGAAGCGATCGGTACTGAGCCGTAACCAAGCGAACTAACCCTGACCATGCGGCGGGAAAGAACTGCAGAACATGGGGAACTTCTCCCTTATATAGGGCGATGCCGGGGGTGGAGCCAACGTCAGCGGGGGGCATTCCCACGTCGGTACTGCTAAAGAAAAAAAGTTGCCAGAACCGCCGCCAGGTGGCGTCAGTCCTCATTGTGGAACCTGCTGCAAGAGCTTCCTCTCGAAGTAAGATCTACCAGTACACCTGAACACAGGCAGTCACAAGCCTCTTGGCCAAAGGGTGCTCTGTGAACCCTGCAAGGGACCCCATGGGCACCGCATACTTGCGGGCAATACCAGCAGACGGAGCTGGACAGGAGACAGGGTGCTGCCAAAGTTCTAAGGCCGGGCCAACAATGGCCTCGGCCACAGGAAAGGCTTCCGTCGGGGTATCCTCTCTCTTGAGGATGTTAGTGAGAAGGTACTCCGCCTTTTTCTGGACAGGATCCAGAGGCATCCCTGTGGACTCAGTGATGAGGCAAAGAATGCCCTGAAAGGACAAAGGACCTTCCTCCGTCTCTATCCCACCAGCCGATTCATCATCCCCTGGATGAGAATGGAGGCCAGTTTCATCCAAATACGAGGAATCCAGATGCAGTGGTCGACCACCCACATCACCCTCAACCCGCCAGGGGTGGTCAGAGGTGACAGTGACTGAGAGATGCCGGTCAAGCCTGGTGTCCGGTCTAGCATCCTTAGAAGGAGCCCCTCCCACAAGCTGTTTGGGCAGCGATTCCACCAAAAATTGGTAGAAAGACCGGTTTAGGCCGAACCGGAGGTTTCACCGGCTCCGCGGGCGGAGAAACAGACTTAATCGGCTCCAGAGGAGTCCGCTTTGGCCTGGGAGGCGAAAGCCAAGTAATGGCCGGGGTAGGAGCCGGGGAAGACTTGTACCCGGTCAAAATCAGCTGTTGCCACATGAGGTCCTCGTAGCGCCGACGGATCTTTCGCCAGAGCCTCTCCTCATCCGATGAGGACGAGGACGACAGATGGCGTCACCTTTTTTTTTTTTAGAGCACTTATGGCCCTTCCTCAGCCTATCGGTCGAAGGAGTCCGATACCTTGATCAAGATCGGTCAGGCCGACTCGGTCGCTCAGGAGACACCAGTGGGACTGGTGACTTCCTGGGGTCGGGGACCACTTCATCAACGGGATTCCCAGCAGGCTAGGCCTCCTCATTGGGGAAAACAAGGACCGGAGTCCGAGCAAGACAGTCGTCGAAAAGGGGTCGATCGGGTCGAGAATTATCTCAACGTCGTCGATCGACACTTCGGTCGACTGGCCAGACGGCAAGGCCGAGAAGCCAGCGGCCAAAGAGGCGATTTCGACCAAGGTCAAAATGCCCGGTTCCTCGGACCGAGATCTCTCCCAATCCCAAAAGCATCTCCATCGAGACGAAGATGATCCCGGGTCCTCCCGCTTACCGGACTGAGAGGAGTGCGTGCCCGCAGGACTCTCACCCTTAGTCGGGAGAGAGTGGCACAACTCATGGAAGGTACCCAAGAAGGTGGAGCCCTGGTTGAGCGAAACGAAGAAGCGCCAAGAGAAAGATTCCACGGCACAAGCTGCTTCCTCCTCAAAGGCTAGCATGCACTCCAGCTGCTCGGCGGATACCGCAGCCATGGAAACCGCCCACTGGGCCTCCTTGATTTTCACCAGTGGGTTCTGTTTTTTGGGCCTCCCCAGCTTAAGGCGTGCAAGACGGTCATCGAGGACGTTGGGTTGGAACGTGAGGCAAAACTCGCACATCGTGGTGTCATGGTTGACACCCAAACAATAAACGCATGCGGCATGCGGATCGGTGAGTGACATCTTCTGGCCGCACGAACACCAGTGAAATCCAGGGGAAGACTTGTCTTCCATGATCGAAGAAAATCGCTAACGAGATGAATTTTCAGAATAACCGAAGGTTCTGAAGCCAGGGCCTACAAAATGCGAAAGCACGAAGGAGGCAACCTGAATCTTCCAGCGGAAAAGAAGATCTGGCATCATGGGGCGGAGCCGAGGGTTATACCACCTGGGTGGGTGAGAGGAGCCAGCTTGAAGACTTTCCGGCTGATTTAAAGGGAAAAGGACTCTGCCAATAAGTGTGGATGAACAACATATCCACGATCCTAGAAACAATTTTTTTTTTTTTTTTTTTTAATTACTGTTCATCCCCTATTTCTCTGACCAGCTGCCATCAGATTGATCTCAGCGTTGCCATCAACAGCCTGCACCCAAGACCTACCCCTGCCTCAGTCTTCTGTGGTTTGCTCTCCATGGTGGGGCTGTCAGGGCTCCCAACTTAGTGCAGAGAATGAATCTGAATGGAGGGAAGCCAAGGTCAATGGTGTGGGCCTGCGGAAGGCCAGCACCATCCTGTATCATTGGTTGTGCTGTTTCTGTTTTTCTGGTCTGTCCTAGTACCCTTGAACATCGGCAGCAAGGGTGCACAGGTGCACGCACGTATGCTCATGCACGGCACCAGCAGACATCCCAGATCCTTAGCATTTCCACCTGTGGCAGTCCCACAGCAGCATCCATCATCCACCTGCCCCAATGGACAGCATCCACCTGCGGGCTTAGTCCTCCCACTCTCCACACCAGCCCTTGACATTCCGAGTTTGTTCTAGAACCAGGGTCACCGGCATCAGGAGTGGTAGCCAAACTGCTGCACCAATGGACCAGCCAAATCAAATGCAATCTTATTAAATTCGTCAGGTGAGTGGTTTAGACTTCCCACGCTGAAGTGCCTCGGGGTAAAGCACTGAGCGCTAGGCAGGGTCATGCAGCCGCAAACACCATCCACTTGGTTTTCACCAATGGCAGGGTAATAGGAAAGGTAAAAGACACCCCTTTTGTTTCAAAATCATCATCCTCCTTGACCTATTAATGTTACTATTCAGGGAAGCAGTGGTGAATATACAGTGTAGCAAGAACTTTCTCCATGATCAATAGCACCCCTCAGTCTTCATCCAGGAGTAGGTGACCAGCCCAAAGTGTGGGTGATAAGTGCACTGGCTTGGAAACTAGGAGAGCAAAGATTAAACCACACCATAGTCCCTGGGCAAGTCACGTAAGCTCTCAAGTGCTTGATCGATCTATCTATTTATCGATCTATCTATCTATTTCTAAAATTTCACCAGGAAAACATACTGAGCTAACATACTAACATATTAAATAGCCAGCAGATTAGGCCCTATGGTCTACTGAGTCTGCTCGGGGATCAGTACCTACCCAGGGCACAGTTATAGCCCCTCCCTCACCCTCTCTACAAAATCCCCTACCCCCAACCCCCAGCAGGGCTCTGGGGTGAACTCTCCCCCTATACCCATCCCAGCCCTTCTTGAATCCCTCCACAGTCGCAACAGCCACCAGCTCCTTGGGCAGCGCATTCCAGGGCTCCACCATCCTCTCAGTGAAGTAGCATCTCCTTGTCCCCTCCCCTTAGCCTCCCCCCGACCAGGCTCAAAGAGTGTCCCCTAGTGGTCCCCTCCGCTCTCAGCTGAAGCACCCCATCAAGGTTTACCCTATTCATTCCCTTGAGATATTTAAAGACCTCAGTCATATCCCCTCTGTTCCTCCTCCCCTCCAAAGAGTACAGGTTGAGCTCCTCCAGTCTCTCCCCACAGGGCTTTTTCCCCTAGACCTAATCATCCTGGTCACCCTCCTCTGGACCCTCTCCAGAAGAGCAACAGCTCATTTCAAGATGTGTCCTAGGAAGAGGGGGAAGGGAGGACAATGAGGAACGCAAGAACAATAATACAATGACAGATGAATAAGCATCATCAATAACAACTGCGCAAAGACAATGAGTGCGAAAAGTAAGATACATAACACAATTTGTTTTGTTTTATTTTTAACCAAGAAGTGGACTGGGCACAGCCCTTTTTCAGCCACGCCTGACATACAACATACAACATCACAATATAATATTACTATTATACAAAATACAAATATTATTCACCATGACAAACAGTATCACAATACAATCTTTTTAACAATAAATGTTTAAAATGAGTCTCAATGTGCTTTTCGAATCAGTTCTCCAAATTAATTTAAAAATGATGGTGCATACCAGGAAAATGCTTTCCTACTCATTTGTAATCTATAACCAGGAACATCATATCGATTTAACCAATTTTGTCGTGTACCCCTACCACGAGCCTTTGCTACAATTAATTTAGATAAAGACAAATGATCTCCTAGACATTTTATCTGAAAAACAAAATTTACTATCATACATTTCAAATGATTAACTGGGGAAAGTGCACCAAAATCCAAATAAATCTGACAGTGATGAGTTCTAAATGGAACATGCAAGGCAAATCTACAAATATCATTATACAAAACTTTACATTTTGTCTCAAACAGCTGATTACAATGTACAAAAGTAATACTTCCATACTCTAATGTTGGAAAAAGAACCTGTTTAGCTATGGTATGACGAAACTCTTCAGTCAGATATTTAATATTTCTATAAAGAAAACCAAGTTTCTGATGGATTTTTACACCCAACTATAAACAATACAACAATTTTACTCAATGAAGTGCTGGAGGATAACCACATTTGCAATGTTTAGAGGAAATACTGAGTTTTGGGTGGGAGCAAAGGTTGTTGAATGGGGAAAGTGGAAGGGGGTACTGCAGTAGTGAATGTGTAGGGCAATTGGGTGCAGAGGTGGGAGGGTGGTGGGGAACAGCCCAGAGACCAGTACCAGGGGCAACTGCAGGAACGAGTAGTGACGTCACAGAGGACAGATGAAAGCGAGTGGTGGGAGGAGGCAGAGCAGCTGGTAAGGGGAAAGAGAAACCCATAGTTTGGGGAAATCAGCTGAGCTATTCTGTGTAAAGAAACTGTGCATGTTAATACCACCACAGGCCTTACTCTTACAGTTTTTAGAGCGATCTCACACATTTGTAGGGTACAAAACCGCGAACTGAAGGCAAGTGGTTCAAGTGCTCTAGGACTAAAAGTGCAACAACTATTTTTCTATAAGTTGCCTTTGCTACAGTACTATTACATTACTGATTGATTTTGACCAATAATAAGAAATTTAAAGAAAAGTCCCCTGAACATGCCCATTTCCAGGTCACCTGCATGCTGACATTCTGTATGGAATAGAAGTATTTTGCACACAAGGAAAAGGAATACTCCAGTTGGTAGAGAGCATTCCCTCGATCTATAATAAAGCACCAAAACACAGGAAGGCCAGCAGGGAGGGCTCAAGAGTGTTTTTTCCCCAGGATGGTAGTAGGGGGATCAATGCACCGCTCTGCAGCAGCTCCTGGTGGTGGCATGGTGACGGTGCTTTTCAAGGAATGAATGACCAAGCACTGTTCCCTGGCAGCCAACTACAGCGTGCACCAGCATATTGGGGGGAAGGGAGTAAATGGTAGAAATGCCATACCACTATACCTGATGATGGCCTCTTGGTCCACCCATGCCCTCCAGGGCACCAGCCTCACCGCACCACAGTAGTGTCTTGTGTGCATCCATCCCCCCTTCCAGTTACGGATCCATCCCCAGCAGTGACAAACCAGCCAATGAGGATGGAAGAAGATGGAGGTGTCAACTCCATGATAACGACCATTAAGGGAGCCCGTGGTGAGGACAAGCCTGCCTAAGACAAATGCTGCAGTCTAGACTGGTCCCAGAGTAAGTGGAAGCGAGGGGCCAGCTGGGCAGGAAGTAGTGGCAAAGAAGCCTGACGGAGTGCAGTACCAGTAGGGCTGGGAAGAGTTTTAAGACAGCAGACAAAAAAAGCACAACAAAATCAATACTTCCGGCAAAGTACCCAACTAGTGGCACATTAATTGCTATACTTTTTGCAAATAAACAAGAAATAACAGTTGCAGAATGCAAACTTCAGCCACAGAAAGTACTGCATCTCCTCATACATTGTCCTTCTTGCTTTCACCCAACCCCCACCCCCCATAAGGAGTTAACCTAGCAGCAGTAGATGCTACAGACCCACCCCAAAGCCACTGCACAACCCTCAGGGGCTGGCTGTACTGACCCTGCCAGGGATGCCAGGTTCAGGATGCAAGCCCAGGTCTCCAGACTTGAGTCCCACAAGGCTATCGGTCTGCACCTTACTAACTGCAATATAAACAAATAAGTCATTCTTTGTAGCCTTCTTGAGTATCCTGTAACACTGCATAAAAAAAAAAAGAGGATACTGCAACTCAAAGCCACAGTTCACACACTGGCAGTTCTGCTGCCCTTGAGCTAATGATTGCCCTGTAAGCCACTGCTGGTAATGCGTTATCCCCTAATGGTTTCAGAGAACTCATTTGAGTTTGTTGTGACTTAATGCTGACCTCTCCTCCTGAGCTGTAATTTAGCATGAGCTTGGAGACTTGAGCTTTTGGCAGGGATTCTTTTGGGTCTCTGTATCTATTATCGCAAGCTACAATTATTACGGAAAATCAACCTTCCATCTTGTTCCTTACGCAAAAACAAAATACTTGAGAATCATTCAGCTAAACCGTTTTGTTTCTTCTGTTTTCTGTTTTCCTTGCTCTCTGGTAGAGTATCTGAATGGCCAACACGATCTTTGTCCCGAAGTCACATAATCCTGTACTTGTTCCATCATAATCATGCCCACAGCCACCGACTGTTATGTCACAAGCAGAGGATTATGACTTCAGATTGGAGGGGATAAGCAGCAAGAGCACATGATTTTCCAAGGGACATAAATCCTGATTTTAGGAAAATATTCCTGGTAACAGAGTGAGAGAAAGTAAGAAATATGACAAGTGGAATTATGACCAAATATTTTCTCTTTTAATGTTTTCCTTGAGGCTGTTTTAAGGAGCCATTCTCCTCAGTATGTCTCAGCACATCATACAGAGGCATGCCCTCACTTTCTCAGATTAATCCAGTTTTACTGTCAGTATTGCACTGTAGATGGAAGGAAACCTGCCTGGATCTGAGCCCAGCACTGATACAGTATCTATTTAAAGCACCCAACAGAGCCTGTGTTGCCTATACTGGCTGCTCCATAGTCTTGCACTACACCAACCTGGAGTGCACGCAGTAGGTGTAGAGGCAAAGCACTGTGGAAATGTTCCATGAGTATGAAGCAGATGAACAGGGCTGAATCCTGGCATGAATGTATTAACATTTGGTATATACTGATCATATTGTTATACTGTGTACTGAGCTTCATAGCCCGTTACCCTGCCGCAGTGACAATATTTGATATATAATATATAATTTGATTTTTGAAGACCTGCAATTGCTGAATAGAGAGATAGGGATAAACATTGTGCACCACAGACATTCAACCTCTTACAGTAATAGCGACACTGTCACCCAGAGGCCAGAATTCCTTAATTGCAAGTGGCGAGGAAGAAAGAGGACATAATATGGGAAGGGAGTCATCTTGGTTTCTTTCTGGATTTATCCTCCCAAACACAAGATCGGAAAAAACGGCTGCAATCAGTCAAAAAAAACACTTCTGGCAAAGGGAGTGAGGGCTCAGATGCTGTACCCAGCACGTCTGCAAATATACCATCAGCACAAATCCCACTTTTTTTTTTTTATCATTACTTTGTATATTGCCCTTGCCATGGCACCACCAGCAGGGGCATCCAGCCGCCAGCTCCACCTGCCCAGAGAGCAACAGGCTCACTTGCGTGATGGGGGTCTGGTACGGCCGTACCCCAAAACCAGCAGAGGATCACCACATGCCTCCCGAGCTGGGCAGGAATGAACCCCAAGTGCGGTTCCACGATGAGTTCTCCGGGCAGTGTGAGCGTGGCTATCAAGCTGCTCGGTCGTGCCCAGCCATTTTCCTCAGATTGTGAGCCCTGGAGTACAGACATGCAATGACGTCCGGGCACGACACTGCACTCCACCCCTAAGGCACCTGCTCTAGCAGTGCCCTCGATCGTTGCCAGGGGCTGCTGCAGAGCGGTGGCATCCTTCAGCCCTCCCCAGGGATAGCAGAGCAGTCTTGCGGACACTCAATCCTATCCCTCCCCTGCCGACCCGATGGCCCAGGCGCATTCCCAAGCCCGGGTCACCAGCGTAGCGCGAGGTGTGGCGTCCAGTGCCTCAACCCTCAGCAGCACAGGGCTGGCAAAAATCCCACATTTTTACTGATCCTGAAGATGTGCAACTTTTCAGATCAACTGATATCCCAACTGGATCCCAGGGTTTCCAATCAAGATTCAGATGGGGAGCCAGAGTGATTGTAGCGGGACTGTGATCACTGCCATTACTGCTGCCTCATGCAGCCAATTCAGGTTCCATGGACTTAATCGAGATGTACTCCCAGTTGAGTGCCCCTTTACTGAGACATTGCCAGTTAATGTTGAGTACAAACAGACAGGAGTTCTATTAGGGGTACAGCTGTACTCCGCTCAGTTTGTGGACTTTATGTATCTTCAAAGTATTCTTTCCCTTACACGGTCCCGAATAAGGGGCCTGTGTGTGTACAGTATAAAAGTAACTTAACCGAGCACAGACAATCTACTACTTGTATGGTAGCTATTTGCACCTAGTTACCCCCAAGACTATTAGTGAGTCGGCAAGTGTGGGGGAAGCTCAGAATAATGATTTTTTAAATATATATATATATATATATATATATATATATTTTCTGTAGTGAAAGTATCATATTCTATGGGCCTACTTCCTCAGACCTTTTACTCCTGATATACTGTTGTGGGTGGAGGGCTCAGATCTGTTAAATTCCTGAAAGTATCAATGATCTGTTTCCTACATTAAATGCCCTGTACAGATTTGTGTTCCTTCCACCTGTATAGGAATATGTATGTTGTATGTGCACATGTTACTAATGTGTGATGAAAACTCAAATAAAAAGTTAAATTTTTTTTTTTTTAATTAAAAAAAGATCACAATATATTGGTCGCAGCCTCAGAACCATCTCAGCCACGTCCTCCACTCCAACAGGGTCAAACTCAGCCCATACAAGAGGGGCACTCTGGCACAACCCAGGCCAGAGCCCACAATCCCTTCGAGTAACATTGGATGGGATCCCCATCCTGATAGAGGACACTCTGTCAGCAAAGAAAAGAGCAAATTCCTTGTGCCTTCTGCTTGATCCTGCTCGAACACCGGCTGGATGTAATGGCCTGTCTACCGTGCGTAAGAGCTGAGCCGGTCTGTTCCTTGCCATAGCAATCTCCCTAGACAAAAAATCTGTCTTCTTTCAGGAGACTGCCCCCTGATAGTCGGCATAATGTGACCTCAGGGCCAATTTGTCCTCCATCAGCCTGGATCTCCCCTAGTGCCACTAAAACCTCTGGCCCTTTATCTTTAACTCCCTGAGCTCCCCGTCAAACCGAGGGGGCCTCTGGTGAGTAGATAAGGGTTAGACACGAACGGGTGTGATTGAATCAAAGGCGGCACTGATGACCTTATTATAGGCTGCCACTGCTTCCTCCAGTCCAGTCACACACACAGCCTCCACACTCAATAAGTCCGATATATCAAGTCATAACGCCTAGTCTGGTACCATGAGAACATCCAGGTCCACAACAAGATAAGGGCAGGTAGACAGGGGAAGTTGCTGTTGCTGGGAAGAACGCCAAGAAAAAAAAATCAAAGGAATATTAAAAAAAAAATCATAATTTTTAGTCAAAATGTTATTTATTTACTGTAAATATGCATCACAGGGAGCCGTCCAATAGCCCAGCAAAAGCATGATGCATTACCGTGACATTCTACCGTAATGGCAACTGAGAGCCTGGTGCAGCCTGGGCTGAGAAGAGTGCTGCCAAGGACAGCCCGAGCCAGCTTGGGGGGGCACTGTGACCTCACGCTGACCCAAAGAGCCCACTGCCTTGCGAGGAGTGGTGTATGCGCATACTGTGCTGCATCAGGCAAGGCCAGCAGAGGCTTAGCCAGTGTCAGGGTGGTGGGGGAAGGGACAGACATTGTGTATGTGTCTGTATGTGTATATAGACAGAGAAGAACAATCACAGTAAAAAACCTACGCCACAGGCCATCGTAATGAGTCACTGGCACTCTTGTACCTTACTCCGTGCGGATCCCACTAGTCCAGCAGCGGGAGGGTAGGCTGTACAGAAAGCTCATCTCACGTGTTAATAAATGCATTATGTGCTGTAATTAAGGGAAAAGGGCAAGTGATGGTGTTAGAGAAGGTTAACTGCATTGCTACTGTTCTGTCCCTCACCAGAAGAACAGATCAGCGGCGGAATGGTGTATTTTACTACCGGCTTGTCGGATTTACTCCCACTTTCTGATTTTCAGAATTTGTTTACCAGCATGCACATTGGAAATATATTGTCATACACATGTAGAAATTTGGCAGCACCATGTTTTGCTTGCAATAATGACTCACTGCATGAACAGAGTGGAAGCAGTAGGGTGGGGACAGAAAAGAAGGAGTGTCAGCTGTGTACAGAATAAGAGATACTGTCAGGAGTTACTCACTGGCTGGCCAGCTGGATTGTTGTAACTTGGCAAAATGTTAAACTCTAAGGTCACAGCACTACGCAGCAAACAAGAAACATCTCAGACCCCATGCCTGTATCAAGCAAGAGAGCCAGTATCTGCAGATGCCCAGTGGGTTTGAAACTTGGCTTACAGACAGGGCCTGGGTTCAAGGCTGGTTTGTGGATGGCATTACCATTACATTTAGCTGAAAATACTATCAGGTTGAGGACACAGGCAATAAGTACTTCCCAGCTACAAAAAAGTATCTAGACCCCTCGTCTCAAGAAAGAATTACTAAGATATCTGTCATACAGAATGCAGTGCTCATGCTTTTCCCAAGCATTTGTAAAGTTATTTCAAATTTGCCCTAGTAAATACTATACTACATATGAAGTTCACGCGGGATGTGCAAACCACATTAAGAAGCAAGCCAGACCGTGGTTTACAAAGGATAGAAAAAGGCAGCAAAACACTGTTGTCAATATTCAAAACAAAGGAGTAGAATACACAATCGGCAAGTTATTTGTAAGGCAAATGAGTTTCAATAGTGCACTTCAACGGCCAAGTGAAATGAGTGGTGCCAGGCACTGTGCAATACTGAACAACAACGCTGACCAAAGAGAGGAACAGGACCAAAAGTACAGTGGATAAGCAAGATGGTTGCTTGACATACTGCATCTGTTCCTGTGCTCCATGGAGCAATTTATTGAGTTTACTAATATTTTTTTTTTCACAACTCCAGGAGAAACACAAATTATGTTGAAATGTTTCTTTGAGTGCTACAGAACTACTGTATGTGAGAAAAATTAACTTTACTTCCCCAAAGGCTGCACCCCTCGACCAGACAATCCGTCCCGATACTTTGGGCCCAAAGTGTGGCAGTAAGCCTGGTAGCCCCGGTATGTCCTCCATCCCACAAACATCAGCAGTAACCTCTGGGGGATCCAACAAGCCGTGAACAGAGCATTATGACCACCAGTTCAAGGCTGTCATTGCCAAGGTAGATTTCTTGCAGTCTGAACTTAAATCCATTAGTGAAAATTACAAAGTGGCAGAAAAGTTAGTTAAAAGACAATCTACAAAATTAAGTTAGCACAAATCTAAAATTTCATCTCAGGATGCAACTGTTATGGCACTTACAAAAGACAATTACAACATCAACGGGGAAACTGGAACAAACTGAGGATCAACAGCAGTTTCGTAATACATGAATAGTGGCACTGCCAGAGAATTTACAAACATACTAAGATGCCAGCAGAATAGGCCCAATGGTCTCTCGCGTCTGCTTGATTTTCACCACCCGCACTGAGGGCTGATTTTGGTGTGTCCCCTTCCCCCTTGGGTTATACTGTCCCCAGTCACAGATGTTCCACCTGTACTGGGCCTGGTCAGATTTACTACCCTCCCCTTGTACCTGTCTGATCCCCTCTTAAACCCGTCCACAGTCTCCACCTCTACCAGCTCCCTGGGCAGTGCATTCCATGGCTCCACCACCCCTTCAGATTCAGATTTTCCATCCACTCAGGACTTGGCAAAAGACGTCTTAATCAACACATTTCATTTCCTTTCTCAGAAAATCGCCTCTAACTGGAAAAGAATTCTGTGTCAAAAAACCTAAAGACACATCAAATAAATCCACAATACTAGTTACACTGGCATTTGAATCTGGTCTACTACACAATACTGACTGTCACTGACAACAGACAAGACACCATTTGGTCAACAATCACTTGCCTGACATTAGAAATTTGCCAGCCCCCTGGGGCGATTTTATGTTTCAGGGGGCTTCACCCCCCGCACTCCCCCCCATACTTGAATATAATCACCTCCACTGTGGGCGAATCTCTAATGTCTGGCAAGAAATTGCTGGCCAAATGGTGCTGGGCTAATGACTGTCAGTCTTTCAAAGGACTCCCATTTGAATCAGACCAGGAGTTAATTTTCAAGCGGAGAAGGGAAGTGAAGCAATACAAAAATACTCAGTATTTTATTTTCCATAATTGCAGCTATCAGACTCCACAGAGGAGCAGAACGTTTCTTGCACGTCAGCAAGACAACTTGGAAATCAGCACCCAGTTCTACCTTCTCCCTCCTGCCAAGGTCAAAAACAGGCAGTTAAGATATTTTTTGAAGTTGATCAGTTGGCATCTTATTTAGGATGCCCAGAAGAAGGGAGGTGCTCCTCCCTCTATATAATGCCTTGGTCAGGCTGCAGCTCTAGTACTGTGTACAGTTCTGGAGACCCCATCTTAAGAAGGACATAGCGCTGCTGGAGAGGGTTCAGAGGAGAGCGACCAGGATGATTCAGGGCATGGATGGGAAGACTTATGAAAAGAGATTGGAAGAGCTTAGGCTTTACTCACTGGAGGAGAGGAGGGATAGGGGAGATAAGATAGAGGTTTTCAAATATGTAAAGGAATAACCAGAGTGGACACAGAAGCTGTTTAGGCTAAAAAGGGGGGAATAACCAGGGACATGAGTGGAAATTGGAGGGAAATTATAGGGGTGGCGTAAGGCATTTTTTCACTGAGAGGGTGGTGGAGCCGTGGAATGCGCTGCCCGGGAGGCTGTTGGAGGAGGGTACAGTGGAGGGCTTCAAGAAGGGTGGGACAGGTACATGGGGAAATTGAAACCAGTGAAGACCCTCTTGGGGGACGGGAGGGGTGGTGGTATGGCGAGAAGCCACTAGGTTGCTGGCTTTCGAAAAGACATTGAGAGACCTTTTGGCCTATTCTGCTGGCTTTTTGTATGTTAGCATGTTAGATTGTATTAGACTAATTCTGATTAGTTCTAGGCAGACATCTTCTGTAAATATAAATCCCAGAACCCCCTGCAGCTGACATCAGAGCTGTAGGCAGCAATGGGAGATTCAAGTGTCTGCAATGCATGCTGGAGCTTTTATAATCTTTGATCAGATGTTTTCCAGGTCTGCTTTTCACCAGGGACTAAGTCCTCTGCGACTATACTTAGCCCAGGGAGGACAGCGGGACCAGCAAACAAAAGATCAGAGCTTATATAAACTCTAACATGAACTGCAGGCTACTGTCTCATAACATTGCTACCTACTGCTCTGATGTCAGCTGCAGGGGATTCTGGGATCTGTAGTAACAGACGACATCACTCTAGAACTAAACAAAATTAGTCCAATACAATCTACTATACTACAGTAAACAATAAACCAAAATGTTTTTGCATACAAAGTGCACATTGGGACCAGACCCACACTTGAGTGTGAAGCCCTTGGTGCTGACTTCTCCTTTAATAATTCACAGCTTGCACATTTCACTTGTCTCTCTCCAAATGAATTGGTCTTGGTCTATCTATGTTACAGTCATATTAGAATTAATCTGTATGCCCAATGATGTAATGGGGCGTTGTTTGTATCAACTGCAATGCGTCTTTAATTAATTAAAACCTAATAATTTTTTTTTTTTTTTTAAGGAAAATTCAATTTCATAAAAAAATAAGGCAGTCATAGCCTGTTTTGGATTTTTTTTTTATTTTGTGGTTTCACAAAGAATGAATGTAGTGCAAACACCAATGAGCAAATACCAGCTTATCTAACTGGGATTGGTCCAACGAGTTCACCAATCTGCTCAATAAACTAAAAAACTTGGTTAAAGCTAATATTCCAAGTAATCAAAAAATATGAGGACGCCAAAAGATTAGTACCTGCTTGGATGAACCCCTCGATCAAAAGGCTTATCAACAGGAAAAACGAAATGTTCAAGTGTATTAAACATGGGAAAACCCATCTTAGCACTAAGGATAGAGATCTTGTAAAACGAGTTAAAATCAAAATCAAAATAGCTAAATCACAGCATGAAATTAAATTAGCAAACCAAGTTATTAATAATAAAAAGCCTTTTTCTCCCATTTTAATAAGTTAAAGGAAAACTACACCCAAAACTTGAAAAAATACATGCTGTGCAGAGTGTTTTAATTTGTATGTGAAGTTCTAGTGTTTCCCTCCCTCTGACTAATATTAGGAGTTTTTCCTAAATTAGCCTGCTAGCTTTAGGGTAGTTTTTACGACCCCTGGCGAGCACCATATCAAATCGTTTTATTGCATTTCTTTGTCCTACAATGCACCTTGTTTCATGTGATGGTGATGTAGCAGAGCCCATAAATCCAGCAGAAAGCACTGCATTACAATCAGTTCACAATAATAGAGATGGCTATATTTTAAAATCTGTAGAATTCAGCTTGGTGACCACCCTCATCCTAAAGGTTTTACTGTCCTGAAAAACTTTGCTGCTGGTAATTTTTGTGCAGCTTGTAAAGCTTCCAAGATGTTTAGTTTGTTTGGCATGTGTGTGCTGAATGTTGGGTCTCTCTTACTACACAGTTACGTGAGACAAGATGCACTGTGGGAGCAAGAAATACAATTACACAATCAGGTATGAAGATCCCCAGGGGTTGTAAAACTAGTATAAAGCTAGCAGGCTAATTTGGAAAAAACTCCTAATACCAGTCAAAGGGAAGGAAACACTAGAAAGTCACATACAAATTAAAACACTCTGCACAACATATATTTTTTTCAAATTTTGGGTGTAGTTTTCCTTTAAAGGGCAGAACTACTACTATAGGTACCTTCTTAAACGATTCAGGCCAGTTAGCCAGTAACAAAGAAGCTGCCGATATACAGAACAAATACTTCTGTACAGTATTTAATAAGGATAGCTCCAATTTACCAACAGCAGCCATAACCTCGTCACCTGGCCAGATAAGCTTTGAACCTAAAGAAGTACTCGATAGACTAAAGAAATTAGATGCTAAAAAAATCACCAGGGCCCGATGAAATCCACCCCAGGGTTCTAAAAGAGCTAGCAGAATTTATTTATCTACCCCTAAATAATATATTTCAACACTCCTTAGATACCGGGGAAATCCCACTCACGTGGAAGGTAGCTACTGTGGTACCCATTCTAAAAAGGGAACAAAATCCAACCCTGAAAACTTTAGACCCATCAGTCTGACTTCCCTAATGGGTAGAATTTTAGAAAGCATCATTAAAGACCATATACTAAAGGTTCTCGACCAATCCAGGCCAATAGATCTCCTACAACATGGGTTCACCAAATCTAGGTCCTGTCAAGCAAATTTACTAACCTTCTACGAAAATGTTAGCAGGGAAACAGACCAGGGAAACTCTGTGGACATCATGTTCCTTGATTTCGCTAAAGCTTTTGATAAGCTTCCACACTCAGAACTTAATAATACCTTGGGAGCCTACAAACTAAAGACCAATATACTAAACTGGATTGCTAATTGGCTCGAGGGAAGGGAACAGAGGGTAACCATAAATGGAGAGTTCTCTGAATGGGCCCAGGTTACTAGTGGGGTACCTCAAGGGTCTGTCTTGGGTCCCTGCTTTTTTAATATTTTTATCTCAACACTCACACTTGATGTACCCAATGTATGGATCCTTTTTTTTTTTTTTTTTATTTATGCTTTTTACCCCCGTGCCCTCCTGCCACCGTATTCTCAGCCCGGTCACGGGCTGCCAGCCTCTGTTCCCCAGATCGCCGCTGTCCCCCGACACCCGCGGCTTTTCCCCACGGTGGCTCTGCAGCGACCCCTTATGCACCGTGAGGCACTGGGATTAGGTCAGGGGCCGGCCTGGAGAACATATCGAGGCCTTGGCAGCGGGCTTCATTCTGGTGGCAGGCAGGCTCATCTTTTCTGTTTTTTCCTGGGAGGCGGGGTCGTGCAATGGTGACGTCATCCGCCCCGCCTCCGGTGAGCTTGTCAAGCCGCGGTCTGCGTAGGAACCCCCGGTCTCCACCAGGGGTCCCCATGCACCGCACACTACCCGTGCCCTCCCCCCGGAGAAGGAGAGCTGTCTACGGACGCTCGATCCTACTCCACCCCGGCCGGCCCTCCGACGACCCGAGTCCGTTCCCGAACCCGGGTCACCGGCGTCGCAAGCGGAAATCCAACCGCTGCGCCGACGGGCCGGTCCAATGTATGGATCCTGAAATTTGCAGATGACTGTCAGATAGGCACAGTAGTTAATAACTCAAAAAACAATGCTGCCCTCCAACTAGCCCTTGATAGTATACTAACCTGGACTAACTACAGCAAATTGTTCCTGAACACCGGTAAGTGCAAAGTTATGCACCTTGGTATACACAATAACCACTATAAGTACAAACTAGGGAATGACGACCTATCAGTAACTAACCAAGAAAAAGATTTAGGAATATCAATCAGCCTGTACTTGAAATTCAGATCCCACTGCAGAACCCAAGTCAAAAAAGCAAACCAGATCTTAAATTGTATCCTTAGACATATTTCAAGTAGAAAAAATGAAGTGATTCTTTCGTTGTATGTGGCCTTGGTTAGACACAACCTAGAGTACTGTGTACAGGTATGGTCACCTTATATTCATGAGGATATCTTAAAGCTTGAGAGAGTACAGAGCAGAGCCACCAAGGCTATAGCCGGGATGGGTGATAGGTCCTATGAGGATAGGCTGAGGTTGCTCAACATGTATACGTTCCAGTACAGGAGACTAAGAGGGGACATGTGTCTCCTTTCTAAACCAGTACGTGATCCAACCCTTAGGGATGACTTGGGGATAGTGCTTAGCGACAATAAAGTCAGCACTAGAAGACATTCTAAACAATTAGTCCTGGCCAAACGGAATGCACTACGAAGGAAAACCTGGTTCAGTCACAGAGTGGTCTTAACATGGAACCACCTTCCACTACAGTAGTAAGCACCCTGATATGTTCTCCTTTAAACTGAGCTTAGACCAAGCATTTAGAGATGAAGCTAAATTTTGTTTTAAGTTAAACTATCTGGCAAGCACCACGGACTGCTGTCCATACTCGCTTGAACTTACCTATGCAACCTATGAGCTATTTAACCACTAGCTGCTCACAGTAACCAATATATAAATGAAAAGTAATATCCTTCTCAAGCCCTCACACTGACCGTTATGCAATCCTATATAGGTTTGATGTTAAAAAGCGGTACTAAAGTTTTGCCTGGATGGGACAAAGGAAAAACTGTTAGTTCACCAAGCTGTTGTGTTGCTTTTAGCCGCAAAAACACTAAGGACAAACCGTGTCAAAGCAAAGAACGCAAAAGTGAGGACTAGGATACGGATGCTAGGATGAACACCAGCCTTGGAGTTTATGAACCCATCTGCTAGCCTGAAACATAAAATCTGATGGCAGATGAGGACCGCTTGGCCCACCTAGTCTGCCCATTTCCCTACCTAATGCATAAGCTGCAGATCCTAGTTAACCAACAGCCTACTTCCTCCTACCCCCCACTAGAATTGCCTTATGTCTGTCCCATGCATTCTTGAATTCCCCCACTGTTTTTGACTCTATGACCTCCTCAGGAAGGCCATTCCATGTGTCACAGATTCACTCAGCAGGTCAGGCCCTCTACTCCCAAAGTGCCAACCTCCGAGCGCAGTCTTGTGAACAGTGTAACAGACAAGGTAACCCTCTTATCTGTTTTTGTGAGTTCGGATCAACCTTTGGTCTCCAGTTCTGGAGGGATTCAAACTGTTAACCTCTTGTTAGCATACCCAATGCACAGGCTCAGATATATCCATCTTCGGAGGGCCAGATATCTTTGCCTACGGGCACCTAACCAGGTGTACAGAGATGAACCCTTTAAAACTTTAATAAAGACCTCAGATTTAACGCTTTTCCTTCCAGTTTGGTACCACCATACAAGCTTATGTCTGCTGTCTGCTATGACCATAAATATTTCTTAGCAAAAGAAAGCAATTCAAAGACAGACCAGGTATGCTCAAAAATTAGAGTTTTTACTAAAATATATAATATATATGTCAAACATACAATACAGAACTCATATCACAAGACATACCTATCTTTAAACAAACCAAGGTTTAAAACAGTGCAATTCCTACTTACAGTATTTAGATTTAACTCTCTTTCTAAATAATCTGTTTACAGTGCTCAGATGTTTTCTTGGTCAGTGTCAGATAAAAGTCTGTCTGTAGTGAAACAGAATAATCTTTAAAAGCTGGTTTTGCCCACCTATTTTGCAAGAGGTCATCTAGCTCCTCCCTGTCAAAATATATAAAAAATATATATTTCTATACAACCACAGGATGTAATTTCAAAGTATTAATTCTGCAACCTTAGCATAACTCAATTTCAATGACACCTCTTTTGATGCATGTTGCATCCTCCTCACACAGGCTTCATATGAGCATTTACAACCTCTCACCTCTGTGTAATAACCTGTGTTTTCTTCAACGTCATAAACCTTTTTATGATTTCCCTCTTAACAAAGTTAACTTAAACAACTCTGTAATTAACTCAGAGAAACAGGATCCTTGATTAAAGTCTTCCATGTAACACATTGTCTCTAAAACTGAGTGTGTGATACATGCTGTCAGCATTTCTCTTGGCCTGCATCTGTCAGCTGAAATCTTGGGGCGGGGATGAGTGAGGTCATTCCTAGAGCATTTGATTTTCAGCAGAGGCATTCAGTAATACATTTTATATTATAAAGAAATGATACAGCAATCAGAACTGGCTGTCTACATCACACCATGCATCTTCAACCCTCTCTGTGAAGAAATACTTCTTCACATTACCTCTGAGCCGTCCCCACTTTATCATCAAATTGTGCCCCCTTATTTTTGCACATCTCTTTTTCTGAAAGATGCTACCCTCTTGGACTTTGCTGATTCCCTTAAGGTATTTGAAAGTTTCTATCATGTCCCCCCCTCTCCCTCGAGGCTATACATCTTAAGCTCCTTTAATCTTTCTTCATATGTCTTCTGGTGCAGACCCTGCACCATTTTGGCTGCCCTCCTCTGGACTGCCTCCACCCTGTCTATGTCTTTGCAGAGATGGGGTCCTCAGAACTGTACATAGTACTCCAGATGTGGTCTTACCAACTGTCTGTACAGAGGGCCAACAACTTCCTGTTTTCTGCTGGTGATGCCTCTACCTATGCATCCCAGTATCCCCCAGCCCTTCTTACTGCCTTCTCACACTGCTGGCCCTTTAGGTCATCTGACATGACTACCCCTAGGTCCCTTTCCATTTTTGTTGTTGTCAGTATCTCACCCCCCCCCCCCCACTGTGTACTATTCTCCTGGGTTTTTGTTTCCCAGGTGCATTACTTTGCACTTCTTTGCGTTGAATCTAAGCTGCCATACATTTGAACATTCCTCCAACCTTGCCAAGTCCCTTTTCATCCTTTCCACCCCACCTTGTGTATCAACCCTGTTGCAGATCTTTGTGTCATCTGCAAAGAGACATGCTTTCCCTTCCAGTCCCTCTGCAATGTCACTTATAAAGACATTAAAAAGGACCGGCCTCAGTACTGAACCCTGCGGTACTACACTAGTAACCCCCCCTTTCTTCACTGTGGACTCCATTTACTGCAAAAGATTATGCTCATACTGACACTCTGTAGTCTTTGGAACTAACCCTCTCAGGACCCATGGGTCTAAGTTAACAAAGTTTGCCCGTTTTCCTTTGAAAATAGGAAGTAGCTACTGCAAATAGTTCTGCCCCTTGTGTACCCCTTCAGTGAATATTACTGTGCTGAGCTGGGGCTTGAGGATGTGGGCTGGATCTAGGGGCTGTCATCTGTTTATCTATTAATTTATTGTGATCTCGGATTAACACCTTTGAGAACAGGCTCATTACAATAGGTCCCACGTCAGGTGAAGCAATAACCGTGACAACAGTTGGTTTTACAGGTAAATAGGTAATTCTAAGACTAGACATACAATGCTATACATTATAGAACTACAGAACAATAGAAAGAATAACAATGCAGGCAATGTACAATACATGCCAATATTTCAAGGCATGGACAGGGTGAAAAGTAAGGGGTACGTGTGCATTGTGAGAGATACTTCAGCGCAGGGCCTTGTCAAGAGAGGGTCAGGGGAGTGAGACTATCTAAGAAATTGTCACAGTGACTGTCAAGTAGGGTGTGAAGGCAGGAGGGTGTGATAAGGGGTGGACTAGTGAGGAGAAAGAGGGTGGGGGGGAGAAACAGCATGACTGCAGGATCCTTCTCATTTACCGTCCACCAGGTAATGGGAGGGCTTTCCTGCAGGAGGCAGCAAAGCTCGTCATTGGGTTGGTGTTGGGAGTTTCCCAGATGGTTAGTTCTGGGGGACTTCAATGCTGCCGCCACCCACGGGGAGACGGACACTCGGACTTGGTATTTCTCCTGGGGATGGAGATCACCGACATGGTGGTGGATCCTGCCGGATGGTACAAACATCATGCCCTGATGGTCAATTTTGCGACTCCCCCAAGGAAATGGTGCAGTACCGTCCCTTAAGAGGAGTTACCTCAGAAGGAATAATGGCGGTACTGGACCTTTCAGGAATTCTGACTGATAGCAATGACCCAGGCTCCCTTGTTCATGCATATAACAGGGTGGCATAAGGGGCCCTGGATATCACAGGTCTGGTTCGTGTTCGTTCCCTTGACCCTTCGCCCTGGGGAACCATAATACAATGGGTCCCTGAGGGAGTTGAAGAGGCAGGAGCGAAGGGTGGAGAGAGACTGATAGACAACTTACCTGGAGGAGGACAGGCTTAGATTGCTAGACCATTATAAAGTCTACCAATCAGCAATTTCCAATAAGGTGGCAGAGTTCCTGTCCAAGGAGATTGCTGCAGCCAAAAACAGGCCAGCTCAGCTCTTCCACACTGTGGACAGACTGTGCAATCCAGTCTGTCGGCAGTCTGGTTGAGCATTGTCACAAGGAAAGTGTGATGAGTTTGTGCAGTTTTTTGCTGATAAGATTGCCTCCATCAGGAAAGAGATCATCCAGTGCCTCCCCATTGGTCCTTGCATTGATCAATCAAGTGGTACAGTTACCCAGGTGACCTGGTCTATCTCCAGCCTGCCAGTAGTCACTGATATTGTGAGGATCATCCAGACTCTGCGGCCAACCTGCTGTAGTTTGGATCCGGGCCCCAACTCATCTTCTTGTAGGGTGTGTTGAGGTCATCAGCCTGGTCCTGGCTGAGAAAGTGAGGAGTTCTCTGAGAGAGGGATCTTTCCAGACCCCTTAAAGGAGGCGGCTGTTCAGCCCCTCCTGAAAAAAACCCTCCTTAGACACTGACTGCCCGGCTAACTACAGACCAGTCTCTAACTTGCCTTTTACAGGCAACGTTATTGAGAAGGTGGTAGCTCTGCAGCTGGAGGGTCATTTGATCAGCCACAATGTCTATGACCCTCTCCAGTCAGATTTCAGGAAAAGACATAGCAATGACATAGCCCTGGTTCGGGGTACTAAATGATCTCCTGATGGCCAGAGATCTGACAGCTTGTACCATCTTAGTTCTCCATCTCCTGGCAGCTCTTGATACTGTGGACCTGCGGTTCTTCTGTGGACTGGTGGGGCAGTCCTCAGTTGGTTTCAATCGTTCCTCAAGGGCAGATCTCAAAGGGTGGTGCTGGGGGTTTATTCCTCGGCCTCCATGACCTTCCCTGCAGGGTGCCGCAGGGCTCGGTGCTGTCCCCCATGTTGTTCGCAGTATATATGCTGCCATTAGGAGACATTATAAGATGTTATGGTCTGAGTTGTCATTGCTATGCAGATGACTCTCAGTTATACATGTTTTTTTGTGCCCAGCCAGGAGAAAAATACTGTCTCTGTGTTTAACAGCTGTCTGACTGAGATTCAGGACTGGATGAGGGCCAGCTGACTGAGGCTAAACCCGGGAAAAACAGAGGTATTGGTTGTGGACCCATATCATAGGTCAACTGGGACGCTGGTGGGATGAGCCCTCTGGATTAGAGCTGGGAGGAACACCACTAAGTGTCTCAGACAAGGTACGTAACCTTGGCATGATTTTTGATGAGAACCTGACCTTGAAGGCTCAAGTGTCAGCAGCAGTCAAATCTTCCTTTTACCATCTTAGGAACATAGCTAGGGTAAAACACCTGGTTCCAACTGAAGAGCCTCCCACTCTGGTCCACGACTTTGTTACCACCTGTCTTGATTACTGCAACGCCCTCTACCTAGGGCTATGGGGGTTGATATCCGCCAATTGCAGCTGGTGCAGAATGCGATGACCAGGTTGTTGACTGGAGCCCCTAGATCCAGGCATATAACACCTGTGCTGCATGAACTGCACTGGCTGCCAGTACAGTGGCGGAAAACCTTCCAAGGTCGCATTGCTGACATAAAAAGCCCTACACGACCAAGGACTGCAGTACCTGCAAGACCGTCTGTCCCCTCACTGCCCCTCTCGCTCACTCCAATCCTCCAACAAGGGATTGCTAGAGATTCCCTGGGTCCGTCTGAAAATATCTGAAGGAACAGCATTTGCCTTTATGGCTCCTACCTTATGGAATTCTCTACCTCGTCAGATATGAGATAGCCTGACCGTGGAGGGTTTTAAAACAACCCTTGAAACATATTTATTTAAATCAGGCCTTTTCTGGTTCCTGAGGGGCCAACATTAGTCTGCCATTGATATAACGAATGTAGTATATGCATCGGAATTCTTTATTTTAATTTGTATAATTGTGAGGATGTTATGTAATTTGTGAATTTATGTATTTCAATGATTGTAAGGGCGCCCTGAGCTCCAGAAGGGCGCTTTTTAAAAATAAAAATAATTTATTTATTGATTGAAAATGTTTCACCAGGAAAGGCACACTGAGCAAAAAGATGCTTATCTCACAGTGCAACTGGGGGTTACAATGGAGGCAGGTATACATACAAAAGTTGAAATTAAGAAATACTGTTATTTCACACATTTGCAGACCCACCTTCAGGAGCTGCTAGACCCCCAGCTTCATCTATCTATGGAAATGTTTCTATTCTCTGTGCTACCTGAACACCTCTCTAGCCCAGTCACTAGATATTTGCTTTTGATACTTCTTGCCGCAGCAAAGAAAACTATTACCAAGCTGTGGTTGACACCAAAGACTCCTACGATTCAGGATTGGTGGGAAACTACTAGACAGATTTATGTTATGGAAAAATAACACATAGCCTAAATGACCAAAAGAAAAATTCACCAGCAGATGGATCAGATGGCAGATATACTACATGTTAAAGACCCACCTTCACGCCCTAAAGGTGTAACAGTTAGAATATGAAGTCCCCCTTCCCCCCCATGGGTCTGTGTTAGGGGGACGGGGGACAGATGAATAAGGGGCCCTGGGGTCCGCCTCTTGGGACCACACCCTCTGACAATGGGAGTCTCGATGTAGGGCAATACTCGTTACTGTAGGAGCCAGACAATATGGTGTACTGTAGGTACGTATGTGGAATCCAGCAGATCCTGCTGTTCACGAAACCCTGGAAGTTTAGCAGAACCAACCACAGAAGAAGTCTGGAAGTCAAGCCACTATCTGGGGAGGTAAGAGAACCGTATTTTGACCTCTGCTGCCCCCCCCCCCTTTTTTTTTTCTCTTGGACTTCACCTATCAAGGACATTGCGGTGGTAAACATGGCCCTATGGACTGTATCCAAGCTGATTGTGATATGATGGTTACAAATGTATTTAACTACTCTGATCTGGTTGATTTGTATGTAAATAAGTTATAAAATCTAAATAAAGAAGATAATTAAAAAAAAGAAATACTGTAATACAGATAATGTACATAGTTGGGTGGGATTACATTAGCACTTTTTACAACAGAAGAACAGTACAAAACATTATCATCAATGACAGGGTATACATATCATGGGAACACATCGAGGGTAATACATGATTACTTAAGTGCCAATAATGAGACTTCAGTGCCAGTAACAGGACTTGAGCTGAAGCGAGATGCACCAAGTTGACAGTCGGAGTTGAAGGAGAAGGTGGGGGTGGTTTGGGTGGGGTGGGGGGAGGAGGGCAGTAACAGTGCCCAAGGCTGAGGAGATGGGTTATTTAGGACGGAGGGAAGGGAAGGAGAGATTAGGAGGAATAAGGTGAGTGAGAGTGTAAGTGCGTAGGGGCATTATATAAGCCAAGACAATTAGGCGAAGGCGAGCAGCAGTCAGGCGCTAAGGGGATAGGGAAAGAAGCTGTCGGGGGTTGCAATTTGGTGCAAGGAAGTTAGTGAGGGAAAGGATAGGAAGTGTTTGGATGATGAATGGCAGATCTGGGCCGGCAGGCCGTTCCAGAGTTTAGGGAAGAGGTAAGAGAAGGCTGATTGGCGCGCGTGGTTCTATGATGAGGGATGACTAATAGCCTAGCATCAGAAGACCTGAGGCGTGGGTGGGAGATGCTGAGGGAGATAGGGAGGATCTCACGAGGTAAGGAGGGAGGAAGCCGAGCCAAGTTGGGCAATTGCTTGCACTGTGGATTGGGCGGTTGCTCAGGGAAGGCTGGGGCCAGTAACGGTAAAGCTCGCAGTGATGTGAGCAGGAAGGGGCATCGAGAGCAAAGCGGCAGAAAGCATTAAAGAGGGAGTCGAGTCTGGTTAGGGTGGTCTTGGAGGCGGAGCTGTAAATGACATCACAGTAGTCGAAGGAAGGTAGAATCATTTTCTGGACTAATTCACGCCTGACAGGTAGCGGGAGACTAGTGCAGTTTCGATAGAGGGCACCAAGTTTTGGACGCAGTTTTGAAATGATGGCATCCATGTGTGTGGAAAAGGAGAGGTGGCAATCAAGCCAAACCCCTAGATACCTGAAGGAGGGCACTTCATCAAGGATGGTGTTATTTAGGGTATGGAAGATCAGGGGGGAGGTGAGTTTGGACACACGCTGTCTAGTGCCGAAAGACATTGAGACAGTTTTCATGGCATTCAAGGAGAGCTGGTTGGTATTGAACCAGTGCTGGATTTTGTTGAAATCTGTTTGAAGTTTGAAGGAGACTTCTTTGTGGGTCCGGCCGGAGGTAAAGAGGACCGTGTCGTCTGCGTACATGTGGATTGTGGTAGTGGAGCAAGAGTTAGGCAGATCATTTAGAAGGATGGAGACGAGGATGGGGCCAAGAACTGAGCCTTGGGGAACGCCAGTGGTGATGGGGGGAGAGGTGTGCTCAGCCATTTTAGTGGATTGGGTTCTATTTAGAAGGTAGGCACTGAACCAGTTTGTGGCAGACACTGCAAACCCAGACCCTGATAGGCAGGATAGAAGGAGAGGATGGGATACCGTGTCGAAGGCTTTTGCTAAGTCAATGAAAATAGCAGCAGTGATTAGCCCTTTATCCATCCCAGTGAGGATGGAGTCCGTGAGTCTTAGTGCGGAGGAGGTGGTAGAGTGGTATTTTCGGAAACCGGACTGAAAGGGGGTGAAGAAGTTAGTTTCAGAGAGAAAGTGGGAGAGTTGGGATAGCACTAGGTGTTCCTGGAGTTTGGCAAGGGCGGGGAGGAGGGAGATGGGCCGGTAGTTAGTTGTGGAGGTAGGATCACCACCTTTTGGGAGGGGTATGACAGTGGCATGCTTCCATTCTGAGGGGAGTGACTCGGTGGTGAAAGAGAGATTTAGTAGGGACACGAGGGGAGTAGCAATGGCGGAGGCAGATAGGAAGAGGAGTTTGTTATCAAGACCATCTGAGGATTTGCCTTTGGAGGGGTTCAGGGAGTGAAGGGCATCTAAGGTTTTGGAGGGGGAGATGTGTCTGAAGGAAAAGGGGCTCCTACCAGATGGTAGGTGGATAGATGTCTGGGGAGCAGGTGTGGCTGCAGGAGGAAGGGAATCTAGGAGGGCCTGGGCGCAGGTAGTAAAACAGGAATTAAACTCGGAGGCTACCTTCAGGGGGTCAGAGAGGAGAGTCCCTTGGGTGAGGAGGAGAGATGGGGGGTTTGTTGTTTGGGGGTGAAAAGGGAGTTAATGACTTTCCAGAATTTAGAAGGACTCCCGAGATTTGCATTTAGGATGTTGTTAAAATAATCAGCCTTTGCTAAGCGGATGGCCTTTGTGCACTTGTTGCGGAGCATGCGGTAGGTGATATAGTTGTCAGGGAGGAGCGTGGATTTGTAGTTTCGCCAGGACTTGTCACGGGCTTGTTGGCAAGCTATCAGCTCACGGGAAATCCAGGGTAGGTGAGACCCCCGGACTCTAGCCCGGCGTAGGGGGGCATGTTTGTCCCAGGCAGCAAGGAAGGTGTTCCGAAAGAGTGTGAGGGCCGCGTCCATGTTAGAGCAGCTTGAGCTCGGGACCCAATTAGAGTGAGATAAATCATCCAGGAGGGGGAAGAGGTTGAGGGATTTGTATGACCGTTGGAATATAAATTTGAGAGGGGATTTAACTCTCAGGCTGCAGTTTATATGATGATGATTGTGGAGGAACGGGTAGGGGGTAAGTTGGAGGAGGTGAAGGATTCCAAGGGAGTTTCTGGCAAGTTCACATTATCTACAGGGAATCAGGCAGAATTGTGCTAGGCAGTGGGCAGGGCCGTTTTTCTGCATAGGCTAACTAGGCTGCAGCCTAGGGGCACCAGCCATTTAGGGGCAGCTGCAAAACTAGGCAGCCAAAAAAAAAAAAAGTTAAAAAAAAGATAAAAAGTGTTTTTCTGGGCTGGCTGCTTGTGTTGTCTGCCAGTACGTCTTGCTAAAAACAAAACAAAAAAAAAGACAAAAGTCTAAAGAAATTCCAGTTCAGACTCCTACTAAGGGACCCCCTGCCAGCATCACTTAAACAATTGGCTCCCCGCCCTCCCCTTTGTCGTGACAGACGAAAAAATTACTCACCTTAGTAATGTTGTTTCTTCTAATGGAGTCTTGCTATATTATGACAATTACAGTTTGACCCAACCTTCGAACTGCTCCAGAGGTGAAAGAGTTAAGTTCCATGCAAGGCATGGAATCTTGAGTGTGAGCTCGGTTGAAAACTCTGTCTGTTGTGCTTCAAACCTAAACTGTCAGATCTTTACGAGCAAAAACTCACTAAGGTTCTGTGTGGAAACTTTAAGCCTACTCTAGCCAAATGGCTACTAAGCACGGACACATTTTCTGGTCCCAGAAACAAGACTCAAGTCAGGGGACCAAGAAAATGAAAATTCAACAACAAACAACAATGGCAAGCACTAGATGCCAACAAATCACTACCCACCCACATCCCAACAACAACAAGAGGTTCTGAGAGGGGCAGGTGGGGGGAGGTCATAATATAGCAAGACTCCATTAGAAGAAACAACATTACTAAGGTGAGTAATTTTTTCTTCAAACATGAAGTCTTGCTATATTATGACAATTGCAGACTACATAGCAGTACCGCCATGGAGGAGGGCAGAACCTACTTAGGGAATAGGCTCTGAAGCACAGCTGTGCCAAACCGAGCATCACTCCTAGCCTGGATGTCCAAGGAGTAATGCTTTGTGAAAGTATGAACTGTTTTCCAAGTAGCTGCTTGACATATCTCTAAGATAGGGATGTCCCTGGCAGCAGCCAAGGACGCAGCTGTACCTCTGGTAGAGTGAGCCCTCAGACCTGAAGGGGGAACCTTACCCAGTTTTAGATAACAAAATTGGATACAAGAAACGATCCACCTGGCAATAGATCAATAGAAGGGTGAGGTAGTACTGGTTGGAGACTTCAATATTCCAGACGTGGACTGGAGCATCCCAGCAGCAGCATCAACTAGGAGCAGATTTATCCTGGACTCCCTTCAGGGTGCCTTCCTCAAGCAACTGGTCATGGAACCAACTCGGCGGAAGGCAATACTGGACCTTGTGCTCACAAACAGGGACAGTGTGATGGGGGTAACAGTGGGGGAGCACCTGGGAAACAGTGACCACCAGTCATTGTGGTTTGAAATCACAGAAAGAGCAGAACCAAACCACACAAAAACACGTATCCTGGATTTTAGGGGGGCAGACTTTGGGAAAATGGGGAGATACTTGAAAGAGGCATTAAGGGGAATGGGACAGGAATCAGGGGTTGAGGAACAGTGGGCAGTATTTAAAATGGGGATTACAAGAACAACATAATTATGTATTAAGCAGGTTAGCAAGAGGAAAAGGAAGAGGAGACCATTATGGTTTTCCAAAGAGGTAGCAAAGAAAGTGAAAGCCAAAAGATTGCATTCAGGCAATACAAAAGACACAGGCAGAAGGATAGGGAGAAGTACCAGGAGAAGAAAAGGAGGCAGGAGGTCAAGGGAAGCCAAAGCTCAGACAGAAGAACACATTGCAAAATCAGTGGGTAGAGGACAAACCTTTTACAGGTACATAAGTGAAAAAGAATGACAAAGGGAGGGATAGTGAGACTGAAGGGGAGGATGGGGGCCGCATGGAGGATGACAACAGTAAAGCTGACATACTGAACAGGTATTTCTGCTCCAGTCTTTACTGAGGAAGAGAGGGTAATGGGTCTGAAGGGTACAAGGGGGTGAGAATGGTGCAGAAATGGACACAAGTCCCTTACACGAGAAAGGGTCCTGAAGGAACTGGAAGCAATAAGAGCTGGATAGCTAATGGGGCCAGATGGGGTGCACCCCAGGGTCCTTAAAGAACTAAGAGAGGTGGTGGCTGAACCTCTGGCTATCCTGTTTAGCCGATCACTGGAAACAGGGGAGGTATCCAAAGACTGGAGGACAGCAGATGTAGTCCCCTTATACAAAAGTGGGAACAAAGAGGAAGCAGGGAACTACAGACCAGTCAGCCTCACCTCGGTAGTGGGGAAGATCATGGAAGCACTACTGAAGGAGAGATTGGTGGAACATCTGGTTGTCAATGGACTACAGGACCCAAGGCAGCATGGTTTCACCAGGGGGAAGTCGTGTCAGACCAACCTCATTGAATTTTGACTGGGTGACTAGGGAGGTGAATCAGGGAGGGCAGTGGACATGGCCTATCTGGACTTCAGCAAGGCCTTTGACACTGTGCCACAAGAAGACTATTACACAAACTGGGGAATATGGGTGTGGCAGGACAGTAGTGTGGTGGGTAGGTAACTGGCTGGGTGGCAGGACACAGAGGGTGGTGGTAAATGGCTGTCACTCCACAGAGGAAGAGAGTGACCAGTGGAGTACCACAGGGATCAGTGCTGGGACCGGTCCTATTCAACATCTTCATCAGTGACATGGCGCAGGACCTAGAAGGCAGAATTTCACTGTTCGCTGATGACACAAAGCTCTGTAACAGAGTAGACACACCAGAGGGTGTAGACAGAATGAGAAGCGACCTCATGAAACTTGAAGAATGGTCAGGGTTTGGCAGTTGAAATTCAATGCAAAGAGTGCAAGATAATGCATATGGGGCACAAAACCTGGCACAATATATCAGTTGGGGGTGAGGATACAGCATGCACCAAGCAGGAAAGGGATCTTGGGGTTATCATCTCTGATAACCTCAAGGCAGAGAACAGTGTGACAAGGCAGCAGGTAAAGCAAATAGGATGCTGGGATGTATAGGCAGGGGCATCACCAGCAGGAAAAGGAGGTCATAATTCGCATATACAAGACACTAGTGAGGCCCCACCTGGAGTACAGTGTACAGTTCTGGAGACCATATCTAAGTAAGGACATAGACAGGGTAGAGAAGGTTCAGAGGAGGGCAACAAAGATGGTGCATGGATTGCATCACAGTCCTATGAAGACAGGTTGAAGGAACTGAACATGTACTCCCTGGAGGAGAGGAGGAGGAGGATATGATAGAGACATACAAGTATCTTACAGGGAGGAACAGGGTGCAGGAAAACACTATTTTTAAGCGAAAAAGATGTTCCAGGACTAGAGGACATGGGATGAAGTTGGAGGGAGGACGATTCAGAGGAAACATAAGAAAAATTACTCACCTTAGTAATGTTGTTTCTTCTAAGGAGTCATGCTATATTATAGACATTAGCAGTTTGATCCAGCTCTAGAACTGCTCTGGAGTGAAATAGTTAAAACCATTCCAAAATAAATTTTGGCATGAGAGCAGCTCTATCTGTGTCATTTCAAACTTGAACTGTCAGATCTTTACGAGCCAAACTCACTAAGGTCTGTGTGGAAGCTGTAACCTACACTAGCCAAATGGCTACCTAAATAATAACAACCATTGATGGTCCCAACACCCAAGACTCAAGTCAGGGGACCAGAAATACTAACACCATTCTGATAATATGAAAATGGAACATAAGTATAATAAAACACACACACACCCCCAAAGTCCCAAAGGGGACAAAATGCTAATAGGACATAAGTAGTGCCCACACTAAGTTGCCCGCACCCCACCAAGTAGAGGTTCTGAGAGGGGCAGGTTGGGGGGGAGGTCTATAATATAGCAAGACTCCATTAGAAGAAACAACATTACTAAGGTGAGTAATTTTTCTTCAAACAACATGAAGTCTTGCTATATTATAGACATTGATAGAAAAATACACAGCAGTACCTCCATGGAGGAGGAGCAGAACCTACTTAGGAATAGGCTCTGAAGAACAGCTGTGCCAAACCGAGCATCTCTCCTGGCCTGGACATCCAGGGAGTAATGATTGGTAAAAAGTGTGTACCGTTTTTCCAAGTAGCAGCGTGGCAAATCTCTAATAAAGGGATATCTCTGGCAGCAGCTAGAGGCGCAGCTGTACCCCTGGTAGAATGAGCCCTCAAACGGGGGCTCTGCCCACTTTCTGATAACAAAATTGGATACAAGAGACAATCCACCTGGCTATTGATCCCTTAGTGGCAGGTTTGTCTTTCCCAACTTCATCATAGGTAAGGAAAGTTGGAGGATTCGAACCTGCAGACCTTAGGCACTCTATATAATAACCAAGAGCTCTCTTAACATCCAGGCTGTGCAACCTCCTCTCACTCAAGAGGAGTGATCAGTGAAAATACTGGAAGGAGACAGATTGATTAAGATGGAAATCTGAAACCATCTTAGGCAAAACTTCCTATTAGTCCTAGGACTACCTTATCCCTGTGGAAAGAAATAAGTCAGTCTCCACTGACAAGGCTTGCAATTCACTTGTCGTCTGGCAGAAGTGACAGCCACTAGAAAACAGTTTTCCAAGTTAGGTACTTAAGCTCTGCAGAAGACAGAGGTTCGAAAGGGGTTGCATTAACTGGGCAATGCAAACATTAAGGTCCCAAGAGGCGGTTCCCGGAAGGGAGGATTAGTATGGAGTAATTCCTTAAAACTTGGAAAACACAGGATGAGAGGAAAGAGGGATGACTTTCCTGCTGACACAAAAGCAGACACAGCTGTCAAATGAACTCTCAGGGTAGTTGGTCTGAGACCCAAGGAATTAAGATGTACCATGTAATCTAACAAAATTGGCAATTCAGCAGATTCTGGGAAATATTTTTCCAACACACCAAATGGAAAACCTTTTCCATTTAGAACTATAAGTAGCCCTAGTGGAAGGCTTTCTGGAAGCCTTTAGGATCTCAAGAACACCCTGAGAGAGGTGTAAATCAGCAACTCTAACTCCTCAAGAGCCAGGCTTTGAGGTTGAGGGATTTGAGGTCGGATACCAAACCCTTCCTGGCACAAGTCAACAGATTGTGATTCCTGGGGAGGCACAGGAAGATGGACTGTCAGAGACAGAAGGAGTGGGTACCAGGGCTGCCTGACTAATCCGGGCAATCAGAATCACCCTGCAAGGCTGAGATCTGATTTTGACTAGTACTTTGAATAGGAGAGGAAAGGGGAAGCATAGAGGAACTTCCTCCCAATCCAGAAGAAGGGCATCCAGGGGAACTGGCCCAGCACTGGAGGCCTGCAACAGAACAGAGGAAGTCTGTGATTGTCTGGGGCTGCAAAAGATCTATCGGAGGGATGCCCCACCTGGCAAAACTATCCCCAGCACTTGAGGATCCAGGGACCATTCGTGATGGCCCTGGAAATCCTACTGAGGGCATCCGCTAGGACATTGTCCTTCCCTGGAAGATGAACTGCTATGAGGGAAGTGTTCAGGAATAGGCCAGAGACCACAACTTCATTGCTCGGTGCACAAGGCCGAAGACCGAGTGCCCCCCTGTTTGTTGATGTACCACATTGTTGTGGTGTTGTCTGTTCTGACTTGTATCACCTTGTCATGGACAGATGCAGAAAAAGCTTGAAGAGCTAAAAGACAGCTCTGAGTTCCAGCAAATTGATGTGGAGCAGAGATTCCTGGGGACCAAACTCCTAGTGGAAAGGTGCCCATGTGGGCTCCCAACCCAGAAGGAAGCATCTGTAGTGGAGAGTCAAGTCGTGAGAAGGAAATGAAGGGACCCCTGTTTAAATGCTCTGATCCTGCCACCACTGGAGAGCTAGGATCAAGGTTCAGTCACTGGGACCAACTTGGAAAGGGGGTCTCCTCTGAGACAAAAGGTTCTCAAGTGAAACTGAATGTCTCTCATCTGAAATCTGGCTCCCTGCACAACAGCTGTGGATGCAGCCATGTGCCCAGGAGCTGCAGAAAGTGTCTTGCTGGTCAGAGACCTGCAGAGTGAAGGAAGAGGCCACAGCCACTAAATTCCTTACCCTTTCTGGGGAAGAAAGGCTCTGGCTAACTGTGTCAATTCTGCCCTATAAAGGTGAGTACCTGGACTGGTTCCAGAACCGACTTTGGTAGGTTTAGCAGAAAACCCAGGAGGTGAGAAGCTGCTGGGTGACCTGCAGGTGAGATTTTACCTGTTCTGGGACTGGCCTACAATGAGCCAGTCGTCTAGATAGGGAAAAACAGCAATCCTCTGCCTCCTTAAGTGGGCCACTGCCACTGCTAGACACTTTGTGAATACCCTTGGAGCAGAGGTAAGGCCGAAGGGCATTGCTCTGAACTGGTAATGACCCGAGGGCAGTTCGAATCTGAGGTACTTTCGATGGGATCTTCTGATTAGGACATGGAAATAGGCATCCTTGAGGTCCAGGGAGGCTAGCCAGTCCCCTGGCCTTAGGGAAGGTAAAATCATTGCCAGAGTTACCATTTTGAACTTTGGTTTCAAAAGATGCTTGTTCAGATATCTGAGATCTAAATTGGGCTCCACTCTCCTGTCTTTTTGGGTAAGGAAGTATCTGGAATACAGACCCCTGCCCTGATGCAGGAGGAACCCTTCTACTGCTCTGAGGAGCTAACAGGGATGAGACCTCTGTTTCCAGAGCGAGGGTCTCTGAAGCACTTGCAGGTAGAAAAGTCTGCTTCTCAACTTGGGAACTTTTGAGCTGAAAACCAGACCCTGGCTACTACTTCCAGAACTCACTTGTCTGAGGTTAAAGAAGCCCAATTCTGACTGAAGTAAGCCAGCCTACCCCCACTGGTACAGGAGAATCGGCCTGGGCACCCCATCAGGGTGCCTGTTTCAGGAGCTTTAGGCTGGGGGTGGGAGCAGGTCTGCCACCCTGCTGCCCCTGCCTCTGAAGAAGCCCTCTGAGCATAGGCAAGGAGGCCTGGAGTCTGGTAGAAAGGCTGTGAAAAGGCCACCCTACCCCTGGGGCATGCCTTTGAGGAGTGGCTTGCCGCCTTAGCCTGGGCACTCTTGTAAGTAGTCCTATATTCATCCATCTTCTCATGTAGTTCTCTGTCTGCTCTCCAAACAGAGAATTTCCCACCAGGAAAATCCATAGCCTTAGTCTGGGTATCCTGTGACAAACTAGTACACCTGAGCCAGGCCAACCTACGAGAACTACAGATGTGGCCATGACCCTAGAGGAAACATCATTAACATCCACAGCAGCATGAAACTGAACCTTAGAGCTTCAATGCCATCAGCAGCCACCTGTTCTAGTTCACTAGCCAGCTGGCCATGGGCCCTTGGCCAGTGCATAACAGCATCCCATCTAGATTTCTGATACCTAGCTACATAAGCCATATAATTTGCTTGCCTGAGTCCCAGAGAGGCTGCCATATACTGTTTTTTGCCATGGCATCAATCTTCCTGGAATCCTTGTCAGGAGGATGTGAAGCCAAGGGCATATTAGCTTTATCACAGGCAGCAGCCTGAACTACCCTAACATGACTGCATTGCTGAGAAGGAATTCTGTATCAGGGCCTGACAATGTATACCTTCTGTCCATCTTTTATCTACAGGAGGAACAAATTAGGAGCTTTAAAATTTTAATTGTTTGTTTCCTAAAAGACTTATGTAAAGGAATAGACAATCTCCTAGACTCTGGAATATCCATCATTTCTACAAAATCAGGCTCCTCTTGCTCATCCACAGCCTCTTCTAAAGGAAGCTGGAGGTTTCAGCAACTTTTTATAAAACATAAAATGAGATGGGGACTCAGACAGCATAGGGAGATTCTAAAGGTCTGTCTGGGAGATGTCCGTTCAATGGGCACACCCAGACCTTTCCCAGCCACATTCATACTGTTCATAATCCTCCTCCCTCCTCTGGTTCATAAAATTCCTCAATATCATAATCCTGAACCGCTGGGACCGGATGAACACCTTTACCAGATAGGGGTGGTTCGGACGGACCCTGAGACAGTGACTGGACAATTTGTATGGCTTTGCTATCTCTGCAGCAGTTGGAAAGGAATTTTGGACTCCAGACCTGCTGATTTTCTTGTTTTCTTTACTGGAATTGGTTCCTCAGAACCAGCTTTTCTTTGCCCAAGGAAGTCTGGCCCTGGTCAGAGGCACTCCCTCTGGTTCGGTTGGCACCGAACGGGCTGGCCATCGGGTCAGCAGACTTTTGGCCTCTCGTTCCCTGAGCCTGCCCAATCTTTTTCCAGGGTGGCTGCAGGGAAATTCTTACATACCTGGCAGTCTGACTGGAGGTGGTCAAACCCAGACAATAAACACATGTGGTGTGTGGTCAGCCTTGGCAAAGACTTCCACAAACATCACAGTGTTGAAACCCAGTGGGCAGTTTTCTTTGGGTTTCTCAGACATAATGCCAGCTAACCAAAAACTTGCCCTTTTAGCAGCAGTGCAGGCAAGACACCATATCAGTTCCTAACCGTGTCACTGAGTATTGGAAAACGTAACGTCCTTTTTTAGAACCGATAAGAACCAGGAACCGCACTCTAAAATAGTAACTTTTAGTTTTAAATGAGTTTAAACCCACTGATCGGTTCAAACCGAACCGATAACCTAAGTTCCACACAGACAAAACCTTCATTTACTCGGTTACCACAGATGGAGCTTGAACGAGCGGTTTTCGGTTAAAATAAAACTATTCTCGGTTAAATCCAACGAGAAAACACTTTTAAACGAAATAGACCCAGCAGAAGGAAAAATCTCCGGCGACTGTTCACTGAGGCAGAGTAAAGAATCTGACAGTTCAAGTTTGAAATGACACAGATAGAGCTGCTCTCGTGACAAAATTCTATTTTGGAATGGTTTTAACCATTTCACTCCAGGGCAGTTCTAGAGCTGGATCAAACTGCTAATGTCTATAATATAGCAAGACTTCATGTTGTTTGAAGAAAGAATTTCTTCACAGAACGGGTGGTGGACAAGTGGAACACCCTGCCAGAGGAAGTGGTGGGGGCTGAAACAATCACGGGATTTAAGAATGCATGGGATAGACATAAAGGAATTCTGGAGGTCAGGGGTAAGGGGCAACAGACTTCTAGGAAAACAAACTGAACTTACAAGCTCAAATGGGTAGACTGGGTGGGCCATAGGCCCTTATCTGCCGACACTGTCTATGTATCTATGTATCCATGTATCTTTTAGTGGCAGGTTTCCCTTTACCTACCTCACCATAAGTGAGAAACAGCTGAAGGGAATCAAACCTGTGACCCTTGGTACGCTCTATGTAGTAGCTAAGAGCTCTTTGACATCTAAACTGCCAATCTCCTCTCACCAGAGGAAGAATGGTCAGTGAAATACACAGGAAGAGACACAGATTGATTCAGGTGAAAGTCCGAGACAACCTTAGCAGGAACTTTCTATGTGTCCTGAGGACCACTTTATCCCTATGAAAGGAGATAAAATCAGGTTCCACTGACAGTGCTTGTAGTTCACTTATGCTCTAGCAGAAGTGATAGCTACAAAAAACACAGTCTTCAAGTCAAGTACCAGAGCTCTGCTGAAGACATGGGTTCAAAAGGAGGTTGCATAAGCTGGGCAATGCAAACATTAAGATCCCATGCAGGGCAGGATCCTGAATGGAGGGTTGATGTGAAGCAACCCTTGAAAAACTTGGAGAAAACCGGATGAGCTGAGAGAGAAAGAGGATTTTACCTGCTGATAAGAAAGCAAGAGACTGCTGCCAGGTGCACTTTAGGGTAGCTGGTCTCAGCCCCAAAGCATTTAAATGCACCATATAATCCAGAACAGTGGGCAAGCTGGCAGACTCTTGGGAAATACTCTTACCAGAGCACCATATGGAAAACCTCTTCCATTTGAGTTATAAGTAGCCCTGGTGAAGGCTTCCTTGAAGCCTTCAAACGATAATACACCCTGAGAAAGGTGTAAGTCAGCAAACTCTAACTCTTCAGAGAGCCAGGCCTTGAGGTTGAGAGATTTGAGATTCGGATACCAAATCCTCCCCTGCGCACAGGCTAACAGATTGTGATTCCTGGGAAGGCACAGGGGAAGGTGGACTGCTAGGGACAGGAGCAGTGGATACCAGGGCTGTCTGGCCCAATCTGGGGCAATCAGGATCATTTTGCAAGGTTGAGATCTGATCTTGACTAGCACCTTGAACAGGAGAGGGAAGGGGGGAAATGCATAGAGAAACTTCCCTTCCCAATTGAGAAGGAAGGCGTCCAGAGGACTGGAGCCCAACACTGGGGCCTGCAGCAAAAAGAGGAAGTTGGTGATTGTCTGGGGCTGCAAAAGATCTATCTGAGAGTGCCCCACCTGGCAAACACCACCTCCAGAGATAAGGGATCCAGAGACCATTCGTGATGGCCTGTGAAATCCTGCTGAGAGCATCTGCCAGGACATTGTCTTTCCCTGGGAGGTGAACTGCCATAAGGGGTGTTCAGGGAATAAGCCAGAGACCACAACTTCATTGCTTGATTGCACAAGGCACGTGAGCCAGTGCCCAGCTTGTGATGTACCACATTGTAGTGGTGTTGTCTGTTCTGACTTGTACCACTTTGTTCTGAACAGATGTGGAAAAAGCTTGAAGTACTAGAAAAACTACTCTGAGTTCCAACAGATTGATGTGGAGCAAATTCCTGAGGGACCACAATCCCTGAGTGGTGAGGTTGCCCTAGTGCTGACCCCACACCCCAGAGGAAGCATCTGTGTAGGGTCAAGGAGTGAGACTCAGGGATGAAGGGTACCCCTTGTCTCAGATTGCTCTGATCCTGCCACCACTGTAGGGCCTGGATCAGGGTTCGAGTTACTGGGATCAACCTGGACAGAGGATCTCTTCTTTGAGACCAGAAGGCTCTCAAATGGAACTGAATGTCCTTCATCTGAAATCTTGCTCCCTGCACTACTGCTGTGGAAGCAGCCATGTGCCCTAGGAGCTGCAGAAAATGCCTTGCTGGACGAGAGACCTGCAGAGTGAAGGAGGAGGCCAGAGAAACCAGGGTCTTTGCCCTTTCTAAAGGAAGGAAGGCTCTGGCCTGTTGTGCGTTCAGTTCTGCGCCTACGAAGGTGAAGCTGAACAGGCTGTAGAACTGACTTTGGAAGACTGAGAAGGAAACCTAGAGATGTGAGCAGCTGCTGGGTGACTTGAAGGTGTAATCTGACTTGTTCTGGGGACTGGCCTACTATGAGCCAGTCGTCCAGGTAAGGAAAGATGGCAATCTTTTGCCTTCTTAAGTGAGCAACTGCTACTGCCAGGCATTTTGTGAATACCCTTGGGGCAGAGGTGAGACCGAAGGCATTGTTCTGAACTGGTAATGGCCTGAGGGTAGTTGAATCTGAGGTACTTTCGGTGGGAGCTTCTGATGAGGACATGGAAGTAGGCATCCTTGAGGTCCAGGGAAACTAGCCAGTCCCCTGGCCTTAGAGAGGGTAAAATAATTCCCAGAGTCACCATTTTGAATTTTGGTTTTAAAAGGTGCTTGTTTAGGTATCTGAGATCCACGATGGGCCGCCATTCTCCTGTCTTTTTTGGGGTAAGGAAGTACCTGGAATACAATCCTTTGCCCTGGTGTAGGGGAGGAACCCTCTCCACAGCTCTGAGAGCCAAGAGGGTTGAAACTTCTGTTTCTAAGGCGAGAACCTCTGAAGGATTTGCAGGTGGAAAGGATCTGGCTCTTATCTTTGGAAATTTTTTGAAGCTGAGAACCAGTCCCTGGCTTACCACTTCCAGGACCCACTTGTCTGATGTTAAAGACTTCCAGTCCTGGACGAAGTAAGCCAGCCTGCCCCCTACAGGTAGTGGAGAATCGGCCCTGGCCATCCCATCAGAGTGCCTGCTTGGCAGGAGCTTTAGGCTGAAGGGTGGTAGCAGGCCTGCTCGTACCCAGTCTGCCTCTTCCTCTGAAGAAGCCCCTCTGGGCATAGGCTGAAGAGGAGGCCTGGGCTTGGTAAAAAGGCCTACGAAAAGGCCTGCCCCTGGAAAGCTGCCTTTGAGGAGTGGCCTGCCTTTCCTTGGCCTGTGCACTCCTATAGGTGGTCCTGTACTCATCCATTTTCTTCATATAATTCTCTGTCTGCTCTCCAAACAGAGATTATCCACAACAGGAAAATCCATGGCCTTAGCCTGGGTATCCTGTGACAGGCTAGTACACTGGAGCCAAGCCATTCTAAAGGCCACAGATGTAGCCATGACTCTGGAAGATACATCATTAGAGTCCACTGCAGCATGGAATTGCACCTTGATGCCTCAATACCATCAGCAGCCACCTGCTCCAGCTCCTGGCAAGTTGTTCAGGGACCTGCTTTGCTAGAGCCATAATAGTATCCCATCTGGATTTCTGATATCTTGCAACATAAGCCATATCATTTGCCTGTCTGAATCCCAAAGATGCTGCCATGTACTGCTTCTTTGCCATGGTATCAATCCTCCTGGAGTCCTTGTCCGGGGGGGTGTGACGCCAAAGGAATATTTGCCTTATCACAGGCTGCGGCCTGCACAAACCCAACATGGCTGCATTGTTGTGAGAGGAACTCTGTGTCAGAGCCTGACAAAGTGTACCTCCTGTCCATTTTCTTGTCCACAGGAAGTACAGAATGGGGCGCTTTTAAAATTTTTACTGTCCGTTTCCTGAAGGATTTGTGCATAGGAATAGACAGTCTTCTAGACTCTGGGATATCCATCATTTCTACATAGTCAGGCTCTTCTTGGTCATCCACAGGAAGCTGGAGGGTTTCAGCCACTTTCTTATAGAAAATAAAATGAGAAGGGGAGTCAGAAAGCCTTGGGGGAGAAACTTCCATAGGTCTGTCTGGAGAAATGTCCGGTTCAATGGGCACATCCAGACTGTCAAAATCACATTCACTCTTCATAATCTCCAACCCCCTCGTTCATAAAATTCTCCTATATCATACTCCTGAACCGTGGAACCACCAAACCGACAGCTCGTCTGATGGTGCTGGTTCGGTCGGAACCAGGAAAGTGACTGGACAATTTTGATCGCTTTGGCTATCTCTGCAGCAGTTGGAGAAGGATTTTGGCTCCAGACCTGCTGACTTCCTAGTCACTTTTAACTGGAACCGGCTCGTCCGAATTAGCTCTCCTTTGCCGAGAAGGCTACCCTGGTTAGAGGGCACTCCCTCTGGTTCGGGTTGGCACGAACCGGGCTGGCTATCCGGTCAACGGACTTCTTAGCCTCCTCTTCCCTGAGCCTACCAACTCTCTTATCCCGGTAGCTGCAGGAAATTCACAAATCTGGCAGTCTGAATTGAGGTGGTCAAACCCCAGACAATAGACACATGTGGTGTGTGGGTCAGCCTTAGCAAAAGCTTCCCCACAGACATCACAGTGTTGAAACCCAGTGGGCCCGGTTTTTCTTTTGGTTTTCTCAGACATAATGCCAGCCTAACCAGAAAACTTGCCCGTTAACGGCCCTTAGCCAAGCAAGACACCCTTATCGGTTCCAAACCGTGTCACGGGTCGTGGAAAAAACTGTAATGAAATCCGTTTTTTTTAGAACCGATAAGAACCAGGAACCGCACTTCTAAAGCAATTTAAAGTAATTTTAAACCAACTTGATCGGTTCAGGACTGAACCGATATCGTTTACAATTTCCACACAGAAATAAATGTAAAACTTTGAATTACTTACGATACCACAGACAGAGCTTGAACCACCCGGTTGCGGTTTTATTTTAAAACAAATGCGGTTTGAAACCGAAAATTATACACTTTAAAACCGACAAATGAACCGAGCAGTAGGAGGAATCTCCGGAGCAACCGTTCAGTGAGGCGGAGTAAAGAATCTGACAGTTTAGGTTTGAAGCACAACAGACAGAGTTTTCAACCGAGCTCGCGCTCAAGATTCCATGCCTTGCATGGAACTTAACTCTTTCACCTCCGGAGCAGTTCGAAGGTTGGGTCAAACTGCAATTGTCATAATATAGCAAGACTTCATGTTTGAAATAAATGTTTATTGTGCCTGCTGACTGTTGTGCTGATGACAAGCCCCCCTCCCCCCCTTAGGCAATGGATGACGTGACATCAATGTATATGACTGCTGGCGCCCCCGCTTAGGCAATGGCTGACCTGACCCTGACTGACGCCAACATCAATGTACTTACTCCGACTGTTGGTGCCCTGCCCGATTGCTCTACCCTTCCCCCGTATGAAACTATTATCCTCAGCAAGTCAGCAGTGCCCCGCGGACCTTGTGATTTAGGACTTCAATCAGGTCCGCGGTGGGCGTATACTGTGCTGTGCATCCTCCGATTGGCTGCCGTTTCAAGTAAGAGGGGTGGCAAGTTTAAATGGCCCCAGTACAAGTACAGCAAAGTATTTGGAAGATAGTAGAACTGTATCAACCCTGACTCTGCCAGGAGAGAGAGAGAAAAGTCGCTGTGTCTTCAAGTCCACTGGGTCTCTGTCTGGGAGAGCCACCATCGCAGAGACAAGACAAGTGTGACTGCACAGGAGATTCGGGAATAGGAAGCAAGCAGCAGATGCGGAGTACTACTAGTCTGGAGCAGCTAGACAAGCCAGCAACAGCTACTTAATTTTAGTCCACCTAACTGTATTGTGGACTGAAGTGAAAGAAATTCAAATCCTCCGTCCTCTCCTAACTGAGCGAGCGTGGAGGAGTTGGGTAGGCTGGAGAGCAAAGACTGAGAGGGACCTTTCTTGCCAGACAGTGAGTGCAGACAGTGCCGCCAGCCCAGTAGTTGTGGCCGGTCTGGTCGGGGAGAAGTTTGAAAGCAAGTTGAGAGGTCACCGAGATTCGCACAGTCAGCACCAGACCCACTTTATTTTAGTAAGTAAACAGAACTGTTCATCTTTTTGAGTGAGCAGTGCCAGCCAGTGTGTGTCTGAGGCGAGCTGTAGACTAGGTGTGTTCCAAATCAACGCAGATGCATCATTCATCACAACTAGTCGGATGGACTGGGTCGTCGTGTCCTGTCGGTCGGCTTCTCTGGATAAATAACTGCTGCCTGCAACTTCTGCCAGACTATTTACCTTCCACGGAATCATTCAAGGCACATCAGGTACCATTTTTGCTTTACTGCACACAACGTTGTCTGACAGTTTGTTTGAAGCTTATCTTATTTTATTGTCTGTGTTATGTAGTAATAAAAATAAATGCTGCTCCTGGTTGATCTGTAGTGTATCCATTTTTTTTAGAAAGTTCAGGATGCATGCTTCCTCCCCAACCCCATGACCTGCAGTGAATTTGAAGGATTTTTTTTTTTCTCCTATAAATTAAATTGATAGCAGCTTCAGCATTCAGACCGTTTACCCACAGGTTCTGTATTATCAGACTGACACTGACTGGCACTGCAGTAGCTTTTATTCTTAAATAATGTTATCACCACCCTTCGTAACAAAAATGCTGGCCCCTGACCTTCGGACCACTTGGATAAAAAAAAAAGTTTAACCACTAGGCTCCATTTTAAAAATGATACCCCCCCCAAAATGACCTGCAGATTTTTTTTTCTCCAACTCCTAAAGAAGTTAAAACGGTGAGTTTTGGGCAGTGCATTTATTCTTGCAGCTTGTCTGTTATGACACTAGTTTAGCTTTAAAATGCTACCCCTGAATGACTTGCAGTGACTGAACTCAGACCATTTAGGTAAAAGTGACTGTTGTTCTGTTCAGTGCATTACTTTTTTTTTTCTAACTAGGGAGACTCTGAATAAGAATGCACACTGTTTGGCCTTGTTCAGATCAAATGCATAAATAAGCGAGTGTTTATGCTTGCTTGTGTGCTGATAGACTGTTTTTTTCCCCACCTCTAAATAAGTGCAAACAGTTTATTAAAAGGAATTTTAACATTCTGACTGTAAAAATTTTCATATTCTGGAAATATTTTATACAAGTTTAGCTTTCAAAAGGGTATGAGTGGGACCAGGAAGGGACCCTGTGGTGTGGATGTAACTCAGCACGACATGGCAGGGAGGGGTTTGTGTGTGTGTGTGTGTGTGTGTGTGTGTGTGTGTGTGTTGGGGGGACATGCCTGGTGCACACTGGGTGCATGGGTCAGTGGTTGGGGGGGGGGCACGTGAAGTTTCAAGCCTATGGGCGCTATCTATGTAAACACAGCCCTGGCAGTGGGTCATAAGGTGGATGCCCCAGGGGTAGAGTAGGTAGGATAACTGCTGTTGAGAACCATTCGGAGCTAGGAAGAGCGGTCACAGCAGGCCTTTGAAACAAGATGTTTTCTAAGCTTGTCAGTCAAAGGAGTCAGTTTTGTTAGCTGACATCACATGGTCCCTTCGGGATGCAGGAAGACTCCTATGATGTTAACAAGAAAGCAGACCCAGCACTGCTTTCTTTGCCAATGCAAGTAGGGCACGAGAATGATCAGAGCGCAGGAGATTTATAGCTAGTCCAGCTGCTAAGTGCCATCATGTGATGGCTGGCCATGGCAAGGAAAAGGCACTGCTGCACTGGCTCAGAAGAAGGGTGAGCGCTGAAGAGAACTCCATAACAATTTAAATTAGGCAGCTGACTAGAGTGGCGACACACTCTGGAGCTGGACTGAATGCTAAGTCCTTATTCAATCTGCATGTTAAATTCATCATAGTAGGAGACTGGGGTTGGGGGGTGAACAGGCACAGCACAAACTACAATCACTGATGCCTAGCAAATCTAGCAAGCTCCAAATTAAATTTCCAAAAGTCAGCAGTTTGCAGTGTCAGTATTTCATGTAATTGTTTTTCTTTATTTCTTCTATTTATTCATTGTTGTAGACTGTGTAAGTAACCTGACTAATGCATGGAACTCTTCTGTGCCCAGACTGCACGGTGGTGCAAATACTAACGAAAGTTCATTTCTGTTTCTTCTAGAACCCTCACCATCATATTGGTGTTACAAAGGCCAACACAAAACCCAGCAACATGCTCACATGCGGTGGGAGTTACTGAATCACCTGTTAATGAACATCCACCTTCCAGACATCATGTCCACAAATGTGCCTACTATACACCTGGGACACAGAAACACGACTGCCAAATTCAAGGAGTTGGATGCTCCAAGAACACTGCACCCTGTTCTAGGGATGGGCACACTAATGAGATTATAAGGCATATCATTCTTAGCCAGTCAGGACTGTTTATGTCTGAACATTCCAGGTTCTCATATGTGTATATGCACAGTTCCAGCAGCTCTTATGGTTCTAAGAGTGCCCTTTCCAGTTCTTCAGGTGGGAGAACTCTTTAAGCGAAGCTGTGCAGTTCTGGCACACAACGAACTTGAAAAGGCACACTTATAACTACAAGAGGTGCTGGAGCTGCGCATATCAACAGAATATGAAGCATGCTAAAACCTTTGTTTTTTAAAAAAAATGAACCTTAAATTTAAAATGAAAATGCTTTACTCTGTAAAAAAAAATAAGGGAAACCCCCTGTGTCTAAAATGAACTAAGCCAATCTAACTTAGAACAGCATTTTAAAACTGTTCGCATGAGAGACTTTCATATGGTTGTAAGTGTCTAGAAGGTTTAGAAATGAACGGTTCTGATTGGCTAAAAATGATGTCATGATTTATAATGGTTATTATAGATCAAGGGAGTGATCCCAACCAATCAGAGTGCACCTTTCCCCTGCGCGTGAGAGAGACTTATTCTGTGAAAAACGTCTCATGCACAGATGCCCTGGAAAGCGGCACATTCTGGGACAGTTTTTTGTTTTTTTTTTTTTAAAACACTGATCGCACTCAGTCTATGTAAGCAATAATGCCCGACAGGGTGGGGCGGTGATGAGCCACCGGACCGCCAGGGCGTAATGAGGCTGACGCGCAGGCGAGGCCTAATTCTGGTCGGTCGGTGCCTATACCCCACCCTGGAAGAACATGTCTTAACAAAAATAAGCGTTGTAAATTTTAATGAAGTACTAAGAAAAAAGAAGAAATTTGTTTGTAAATAAACACAAAGTAAAAAAATACATATTTTTGATGAAATAGTCCCCCAAATTTTGTGCTGTTCCATCTGCTGTTGCACCCCCCCAGCCATTCCCTTCTAGTTATCGTCTCCCCCTTCCAGTACCACATAATCAGATGGAGTTCCTTGTATTTTGTTTGATTACTTTTGAACCTCTACACTGCCACGGCAGGTGGGGGACGGTGGCACAATACATCTCTGTAAGCTTTTTTTTTCCCCTCATCAGTCGGTAACGCGGGTCGCAAGGCTGTCACATAACCTTGCGTGCCCCTGAACCAGGAAGTGCAGAGTCAGAAAATGCGCGACCGAGGGTGAAAGCCGTAGGAGTTAGAGCGACAAAAGACTTTGTAGGGGACAGCACACTGCTACGGCAGGTGGGGGACGGTGGCACAATACATCTCTGTAAGCTTTTTTTTTCCCTCATCGGTCGGTAACGCGGGTCGCAAGACTGTCACGTAACCTTGCGTGACCCTGAACCAGGAAGTGCTGAGTCAGAAAATGCGCGACCGAGGGTGAAAGCCGTAGGAGTTAGAGCGACAAAAGACTTTGTAGGGGACAGCACACTGCTACGGCAGGTGGGGGACGGTGGCACAATACATCTCTGTAAGTTTCTTTTTTTCCTCATCGGTCGGTAACGCGGGTCGCAAGACTGTCACGTAACCTTGCGTGACCCTGAACCAGGAAGTGCTGAGTCAGAAAATGCGCGACCGAGGGTGAAAGCCGTAGGAGTTAGAGCGACAAAAGACTTTGTAGGGGACAGCAAGGGACAGAGGATTGAAGTAAGAATTTTGTTTGATTACTTTTGAACGTCTACACTGGCACGGCAGCTGGGGGACGGTGGCACAATACATCTCTGTCGCTTAGCGAGGGCAAAAAATGGCGGCTCGACAGATGCCAACTCGGGGTGCCCAAAGATATTTTAAGGTAATGGGGCATCTCGAATTGGCACATCTTTCGAAGCGGGCGTCTATCAATAGTTAATGTACCCCCATGTGAAGGCTCTCAGCCAATGAGAGTAACCCTAGTATCTAGCCCATTTTCTAAAACACATTAATATGTCCTCCATCCCCACTCGTTGTGGGATAAAGAGTAGCGTCACCTGCGTTCTGCTAGAGCCAGAACAGCTCAGCTTCGCTTCTCTCGAGCAGAACGTGCGTGAAACCACTCTAATCCCACAATAAGAGGCCCCGGGGGACATACTAATATATAAAGCAGTACCTGGAATGTTCAGAATAAACCATTCTAATTGGCTAAGAATTACGTCATGATTTATAACCATAACAGTGTGTCTCGTGTGCACAGTTCTAAGAGACTGAAGATTTAAGATCAGCTGGCACAGTCCATTGCCAACAAAGACGATTCTCTAATATTCTACAAAACTAAACAGTTTGATTTTAAATTATAATTCTTTTTTTTTTTATTATTATTCCTGTTTATCCCCCAAGCATTCCTGGTCCTGACAGAATCTCCCCAGTCCATCACCAACCCATCTCACGGACTTCAGGGTTAACCACTACTTACACAGAGCCATGTCTGGTGGGTGACCTCCCACATAGGGTCATGTGGGGATGCTGAGTGGGCCAGTGTGCTTTCCTCTTTTTCTGGACACCGAACTGCGTATAATGCAGCCATACATGTTCATCTTGATGCACATGCAAGCTGCGTTATCACACCTCCCGCCCGTGTCTTGCTGAGCCTGCTGTGCTGCTGCCCAGCCTTCGCTGGGTGGCAGGCAAGTAGCGGGACTCAGTATCCCCCTTCCCTGTGTGAGAAGAGCTATCCTTGGGACGCTCAATCCTCCCTACCGCCCCCGACCGGCCTCCAACTGACCCTGGTCCATTCACAAACCCAGGTCGCTAGCATGGGTAGAGATAAGATGTCCAACACCTCAGTCCTGCACACCACCAGGCCTGCCAAAATTCCATTTTTTTTTTTTTTTTTTAAACAAAGGTGTTTAACATGATTGATAATATGTTTACATGTACAGTTCCTACGCCACTTATGGTTTAAAAAAATGTTCTCGAGTCCTTTGTGTGCCAGAGCTGCTCAACTGTGCTTCACATTTTTCTCACTCAAAGAACTCAAGAAGGTAGTCTTATAACCATAGCAAACACAGGAACTGTACATATAAACATATGCAAGAGACTTGTAGTCAAGTGGCCCAAAGCAGGGTCGTAAAGATACTGAAAAGCATCACGTCACTGAGGACTTGAGTTTTTATCCAGTGCTGACAACGCAGCCCTTGGGGGATGGGGGGGGGTTACTGCTCCACTGATGGTGCCATCCTCTAAATCGGAGTTCCCTTTGGAACATCTCTGGTTATGATATCACTATCTGTTGCTGTGGAGCAGCCTGGAGTCATCATCTGAGGATTATGACCAAAGCTACGCAACAGGCATTTGGCATAGATGAACTCCAAAGGACAAAGAACCTACTGCTAAGCAGTGTCCAAGAGTAATAAAAGTGGAATAATTTGAAATTCAACTTTTTGAGAGAATGCTGTATAACAGAATTCTGCTCTTGCCTCACTCCGATTTTTTTCTTGTATTTAGAGAAATTAAATAGTTAACATAAACTAGTACTCCTCCAGTAACTTAACAGCTACATATATTCTATTCACAAGTAAAAAAAAAAAAGTAAAACATTTTTCTAATATCCAGGGAAAACTTTTTTTTTTTTTTTAATGCTTTTTCCTCCTGCTAGTCATGCCTATATTTATTTATTTTTTAAAATATGATTTTTCCTCCTACTAACCATGCCCAGTTGAGCCTCCTTTGACCAGCGCCTAAAAGCAGCTACCCTCTCCATGGAGACCCTTACCTGCCAACCATCCTGTTGAAAACTCTACTCCTATGACCCTGTCAGCCCTCTAAGATTCCCCGAAGTTGGCTAACTTCAAGCTCCCTGGCAACAAAGTCCTCTTACCTGACCAGCTACCATGGAACTTGAGAGCCAATCTGGATGGAAGCAGAGCAGGATTCGTTGCAGTCGTAGGTGCCGGCATGACTGTCATTCATGAATTTCTCGCATCACTTTTGTCCAGTTGCAATGCATTCAGTTTGATCTTCTCTCATCTGCTCCGACACTTGCAGGGGCCAGTTTATATGCATTATAAATCACTTATGGGATAACAGCCAATCAGTGCTAAGAGCCACTTTAACTCTTATCCTGCATACTGTGGTCACTCATGCAAGAATGTCAGAACAGCAGCGTTCCACTTCAAAGCCTAAAGACGACGACTAAGTTCAAATTAAAAATATAAAAAATGGGCTTTAAACATATTATAAATCACTCACTCTACCTCAAGTGATTTTACGATAAATTAATAGGACCTCTATGCAGTATCTCTTACAGTAAAAGAAGCTCCCCGGTGAAGTTTGAGAAGTCAAAACTGCTCTGCTTCACTTCGCTGTTATTTCATCCAAAACCTCATTCCTGGAGTCTGTTATACCTGGATTGAGTTAGATCCAAATATTAGGAATTTAGGAAATGGTCTAAGAAAATCCTGGACTCTGATTGGCTGATAGCTCTGGCAAGGTGGGTGTCTATTAGACAACAGAGCCCGGGGCAGAACAAGTGCTAGTCCCAACAGACCCGATCAGTGAAATAATGTGGCAAGTCAGAATTTTGAGATTTAATCTCCCACCATTTTCTTTCTCTTGCTTAGCGGGCTCACCTCCCCCAAAAGCCAATAAAAACAGAAAACACAAGTGGCACAACAGTTTTTATTATATTAAATCGTATTTTTTATTTTTGTATGTTAACTCGATCCCTTGCCTGGCCCTAACCTTGCCACTTGGATTTTTCACACAGTGTGACTTTCCGACACATACACATATATCGGCTCAGCTCCCAGCATGTACCTCGCACACTCAAAATGTTTTCTCCGCTGGGGGGCATCATACATTACCTGGAGAGTTAAAATAAACAGTAGCCACACATTAAAAAAAAAAACACGGATAAAGAAAAACAAAGCCGTCAGTCAGATCGGCTTCACCTAACTGGTGGTGGGCAGCGCAAGCCTCTCCATGGCAACTACACTCAGAAGTACTGTTGCCCGCGCTGCCTGACATACATTGGCTACCTCCAACAAAGAAACACAAAATAAAAAAACATCTCTTCACAACTTACTGTGATCAGGTGCTGCAGACACGGAAAGCAGGTAAGGTTCTGTCATACATATAGAAGCGATACAGAGATTTCTTCTTGTAAATTAAAGTAAGCTATGTCTTCTAAAGTTAAAAATAAAACACTATTTCCCACTGCTCCCAAAAGCCCATAAGTGTGTGTGTGTGGGGGGGGGCTGTAACCATGATCAAACACCACAACTACAGAGACTCTAGAAGGGCAGAATTATAACAGAGGCGGATGAACTATTTTATTTCAAAACTTATTTTTAGTAACTTTTTTTTTTTATTAAACTTATTTTGTTTTACAGTGCCCATTTTCTAAGCACAATAAGACCCTCCAGGGTGGCAGTATTGGGCTATGCCAGACCCTCCAGGGGATAGAAGGCCCTCGACCTCCGGTGTCAACAGCTTAATCTGGTTCAAGCTCAGCTGGCATTCATCTGTATCCCCCTCCCCCGGGTCGTGCCTGAAAATAGGCAGGATTTGTCTAGTGCACATACCCAGTCAACAAAAACGAAATAAATAAAAAATAAATTACGCCCCTGGGTAGTCTGGTATAGCACAATACCACCCACCCTGTTGGGTAATATTGCTTATGTAAAAAACTTGCAGAGTTTACACTTCAGTACAAAAGCAACTTGAAGACAAGCAATCTGCTGTTGCTTTTAGTTATAATGCTTGAATAACCTCTGGGTACAATGTACACTTATTTATTCTACGTTTCTCTTTTGTCACATGGTGCATATTATGCCTGAATGTATATTATATTGTCTGTGTTGTTTCCTTGTCTGTTCTGTAGTGTCTGGGTTGAGCCAGTAAAAGGGCCACGTGCCCCAGTACAACCTAGTTGGTTAACAAAATTTTAAATAAAAAATAAAAATACCAGATGAGACACCCTACGGAGGCCTATTAACTCATAGTACAAATGACTGCTATTTGCTACTTCTTCAAAGAGATTAAGTGTTACCTCAATGCCACTAATCAGGTTTTCCATCTTCATCTTTCTTTGCCTTTTTTGGCTTCAGCAATTCAAGGTTGGAAGGGACACTAGGGCCATCAGATCCACACCCTACTTTATAGGCATGTATTAATAAGTATGCTTTGTAAATTATGCAATAATGCATGACAGGGTGTGGGTCATACTGAAGCAAAGTCATGCCTTGGGTGGCTGAAGCATGAGGCCGCAGGCCAAGTGCGTTCAACACCTGAGAAGTGACAATATCCCAGCATGGCACACACCCTGGAATGCACTATTGCTATCAAACACCGGCTCGTTTCTAGTCATGAAAGAAAAAAAAAAAAACTTTAAAACTGTATTTTTATTTGATTTTTCTATGGGTAGGTATACTGAATGAAAAAAACAGTGCTGCTGTAATGATTTTAGTATGTGGACTGCTGTCTTCCCCTGAACCCCCCCCCCCCACCACAAACAACACTGCCTCTTCTGTGTTTGTGGGGAAGTCAAGAGTTTTATTCACCCAGTCCTGGTGCCTGCCGTGGGACTGGATGAAAGACTTTTGTATTTACCTATTTTGGGTGGGTTACAAATACAATGGGGAACCAGACAGGAGCTGAGGAACAGTGGTCCTAGTTCCGTATTTCAGCAGTTACTTCTGAAGCGATCACAGGTAGTGGTCATAATATCCCCTTTCTCTGCACTGTGGCATTGTGCTTTAATTCATTTAAGTTTGCTTTTTTTTGGAGGAGGTTGTTCTTTTAAGGTGGTTGTAAACAACGTGGCTGTTCTGTCAGGAACCGAGTAGTGTGCAGTGAACAATGAGCGTGGCCATTTTGAAGCCTCACCCGAAAGCTGAATAAGGGATTGAAATGCCATTTGAGAGGACAGCTTTTTTATGTAAACAGTATTTTTGCTGGGGTGGGGGGATACTGTTGGGTGGTAGGAGGTTGTTGCTGTGGCAGCAAGCGAGACAGGTTTACATGAGTGAAGAGTTGAGGCCAGAGGGGGTGAAGCCAACAACGGCTTCAAGACGAACGGGCCAGTGATTTTTTTTTTTTTTTATTGCGGTCGTCTTGCTGCTGGATCTTCGTACAGTAATGTTATACTGAGATAGCATCATTGTTGAAGGAGAGCACCGACCAATCACAGCCCAGCAAATTTTCTTGCCATTGTGTAATATGTAATAACTAGATTCTCTACTCTCTTTACTAACCAGCTATCTAGAGATTCCCTTCATAAGCAGGCATTTGTCCAAGCTTACACTGAAAGCTTGCACTGTCTTCTTGTCCTCCATCTCCATGACATTTGTATAGGTTCACCAACCACTGGGGAAAAAAAGTGTCTCTTTATGTTACCCCTGAATTACGAACTCAGGAGCTTCAGGGTGTCCCCCCACGTCCTGCAGGAGCACATCAGATCAAATATTTCCATCTGCTCAGCCTTGTGGATACTTTTTCAATGTGCATATTTAATGTCCACCTTTGACATCCTTCCGAACACATTTATAAAATACACAAATCTTTTCAAACACATCAGTGGAGGCAGTAGATGGATGCCGAATTCTGGAACACAACACCTGTGACGGATGGAAAGTGTCTAGATGCATCTTGTTCAACTCCCTTTTATTTAGATGTAGCAGTGAAATTGTTATAATAAAGTATGTGGTAGACATCATGTTCTCTAAATGTGTCTGGTTACCACTGGCACACAATTATGTACTCAGAACTGTAACTAAACCTCTCAAGTTGTATTTGTGTAGCTGACTGAATCTGCATACATGTGCCGTTGTCAAAGTTCTTTACTTCTGTTTTGGAAGACCCAATATGTATAACACAGGACAGCCACTTACTGCTAGGAGATGGTGCTAAGGAGAATTTGCGTTAAAAATAACCCTGCCAGCCGGCCCGGTGGCGCTGAGGGTTGAGGCACTGGATGCCACGCCAGCGACCCGGGTTCGGGAACGGACTCGGGTCACCGGGGGTCGGCAGAGGGAAGGAGGATCGAGCGTCCCAACGGATGCTCTCCTTCTTCGGGGAGGGACACCGGGGGTGTTTAATACACCCGATGCCCGGGAGAGCCGGTGGAAGCACCGGCACTCGGGGCAGCGGCGGCTCCCATTGGGTGAGTCGGGGAGGGGGGGATGCCATTCGGCACTTGGCAGTCATGCGTAAGAATGTTCCGCCCGAGCCGGCGTCCTCAGTGGGAGGATGGGGAGGGACGGAGAAAAAACGGAAAACAACCTGCGGCACTCTGGATGACGGCCGCTCCAGTCACCCAGTCTGCAACCACGGGCAGACCCCACTGTGCAAGGTGAAGGAGGCAGGTGGGAGTCACCAGAGAAGGCACTCTAGGGGCAGACTCAGTGGGGACTGGAGGGCACTGAGCTAGCCCGAAGGAGTAGAGTGATGAGGGCGACCAGGAGGATAAAAAAAAAGATTTCAAAAAAAAAAAAAATAATAATAACCCTGCCTTCTGCTCTTTAGTCATCTTTTATAGGTCTTACATTATATTATATATATATGAGTACTTATGCAAGCAGCTACAAGTACCAGCATGTGCTGCAACTACAGATTGTACTAAGACTAGGAAAGATGCCACTGGGTGCATACACTGAAGTATTCTTCTATTCCTTCCTATATTTTGGTACCAAATTAATTTTCTACCTTTACCATGCATAAAAAAAGCTGTGGATATTAAGAAAGGACCACCTACTTCAGGATGGCTCTGTTTTGCAAAAAACTGAATTTGCAGTGCCATCATTTTTCACCTTCTTACAAATTAACTGCCAGCATTTGGTCAGTAAGAAAAGTGAAGTCTAGACATAGAATACTAACAAAAAATATCAAACCTTTTGGCCTCAGACACAAGATTAATTGTCCTGTAGCTCTTGCTTTATATCAGGATGGCCATGTCAGCAGGAACAATCAGCAGCAGCTGATTCCTCCTAATTAGAAACAAGACGAGAACAAAGGCTTTGAAATGCACTTTTAAACTAATTAATGGGGACATTTATATTTATTTTAAACAATAAGCCACTTTTAGATGAAAGCATCCTGTTTCCAAGCATGTCCCAATGACAGTAGCAGTGAGCCGAGTTGCAGCTGGTACATATCCATTAAGCTACGATTCTTCTAGCTGATAAATATGCCGAATAAGTTAAACGTACAGCATAGTACTAACATACTGCGATGCAGTGTTTAAGCTGCCACAAGCCAAATGACCACTTGCTATTCTGTACTTAGCAACAAATAGTATTAAGTAGCCGCCCTGCAGACAAATTGCCATTTCTGTTTCACGGGATGCAGGACACAATACAAGGTCTAGCTACAAATTATACCATTTGGTTTAAATGTACAGGTGACTATTAACCAAAATGATGTAGGGTTTTAGACTTCCAGTTTAGTCACTGGAATTGTATGGCGACGGACACAGCATACTGCGGTCAGAAGATCCTCCAAAGAGCTGGCTTGCTCGCACTTCTACAGAAAGAGGAGGTTAACATTCCCATGTGGCCTCTCCTGCCACTGGAAATAAGGATTTAAAAACCCATCTTTAAAAAAATAAATCTTGATTAGAGGGGGTCCAAGACAACAGCAACAAGCAGATGATGAGAGTTTGTGCTCCATTTGAACACTGCACCACAATGAACAAAAAGGCTAAAAAAGAAGTTTTTTAAAAATGCATTTTTTTTTATTTCAGTCTTATGGAAAAATTTGTAATGCCAGACTAAGAAATCCAGGTGAGCTTCCAAAGTTGGCCATGGCATTAAAAGAAATTAAAAAAAAAAATTGGCCTCAAGCCAGCACACCTGTTGGTGTATCATGTGACTTATAGTAATCTAAAAAGCTTAAACCAAACAGGTTAGTCCCAAGGGGTCAGTAAAACCTGAGAAAAGGCTTACAATAACCACTGTGCTTTTTACAGAGCAAAGGAGGAAGACAGGTGATATGATCAAAACATTCAAACACCTTAAGGGCAATTAACCTGGTGAAGGAGTCGAACATGTTTCAATATAAGAAAAATAGCAGGACAAGAGGACACAGCATGAAACTAGAGGGAGGCAGATTCAGGGGTAATGTGAGGAAGTTATTTTTTACAGAAAGAATGGTGGATGCATGGAACAGCCTACCTCAGGAAATGGTGGATATGAATACAGTGCAGGGCTTCAAACAGACATGGGACAGGCATACGGGAGCAATTTAGGTGAGTATGAATAGATAGGCCATTGACAGAGTAAAGACCTATGGCACATTCATAAGGTAGAAAAAATGGGCAAACTGGATGGGCCTTGCGGTCCTTACTTATCTGCTGTCATTTTCTATGTTTCTATGCTAGAAGAATTAAACATGGAACCAGCAGTTATCGAAAATGAACTAAAATGGAAGTCATCAGCACTATGAACTCCTAGTGCGGGACTCCATAGCTGGGCAGAGATATAGGGAGCATTTTAAATACAAATATAGAGAAACATTTTGTCAGCAGAAAATGACCTTTGGTCCCATCCAGTCTGTCCCAGGTCCCTGCCTCTTCCATCTCCAGTGACCCTAGTTGGTCATAGTCTCTGCAGAAATATACGACTTCTCTGCATCATTACTGAAAATTCTACAGAAATGAAAGCAGAATCCTGAACCCTAGTTCAGGAACCTGGGAAGCTTTGACTTCAAGGAATCAACAAGCCTCTCTTATTTTGTTTCAATCGACATTCAAAATGGACAGAGGCACTACCTTAATGATCAGTACAATGAAAAGGGGGGCTCAAGTTACAAACAACAGAGAATCAACATTTTTTCTAATGTACAGTATGCCCTACCACACAGAGCAGACAAGGGCACTTTTTAGGGTTGAAGAGCGAATTACTGGGGATCAGCCACACCTCTTTCAAACCTTGGTTCCCTGTAAAGCCAGAATTTCATTCGAGGGCTAAAAATATATATTTTTCCTAATACCTTTTTACTATAGTTTATTTTTAATAAACCGCAGTACTACTTTAGAAAGGCCTCTTTATTAACCAATTTAACAGACTCTTGTTCATAAATCAACAGTTGTCCTTCAGAAATTTAAAAAGGTATCACTGAGACAGCAAAGGGACATTCCACTGGGTCTTGTAGCCTGCATTTGTCCCCACACCACAGTATACAGATATATGTGGCACACTAATTTGATGACTTTTTTTTATAAAGTAATTATCCAAGAGAATATATTAGATTGCATCTACTTAAAGGATATATAAATATTACAATAATAGTAACGACTGCTTAACTGTGACCATGAATTTCAATGAACGGGCTTACCAACTGTAAGACTTATTCCTTAAGGGGTCTCAATATGAAAGGTATTTTTGTTTTTTCTTTAACACATGTATTAAAGAGACACTGTAAGCCTTTTGAACCAATTTTAAACGGACTGTAATGAATATGTCTGGTGCAAGCTTTAGCAATGTAAAATACATACGTGACAAGATCTGCACAGTAGTGCAAGAGATTTATTATATTTGTAAAAATGAAATCTGGATCGTCCCGAGCTAACTGACCGTGGCACATGTCCATAAGCTACAATGGTATGGAGCCAAGAGAAAACTCGTTCATGAGCGAGTTAGTTATTTTTGGTCATATATTAGAAAAACGTAGTCCTTACTGCTCATGACACAGATCTATACAAAGACATTCCCATTCAAAAACAAGTGCTGTAATCCATTTTATTTTGCATAAAAATTGAAGCTGTGACTAATGGCACAACCAGAGTCACAGCTGATATGCTTGTCAGGGTAGAGTAGAAGGGAGTTAATTAAGGGCCCTTGTCAGAGCTACTACTGAGCAGGAGGGTGAAGTAAATTAAAAGCTCTTATCATGGCAGGGAACTGGTGGCACTAAGTCCTTCTGAGGGCCATGTACCAGCCAATGAGTAATACCTGGTTCCCCTTTTTAGGGTACCTTACAATGGGACCATCAGTCATTCAGCCCTTTCCAGAGCACGGTGCCAGCCTGGGGGCACACTAATTATTAGCCTGTATTAGGAAACAGAAATGTTAAATTAGTAAACAAGAATCAACAGGACAGTATAAATTCTGTGGGACAGTCAAAATGTATAGTGCACCTGTCCCATGGACAGCCATTCACAACAAAAAAACTTCTAGCCCTGGCCCTTTGTAATACATGTACCATACCCACTAGCCTTGCGAAGGCTGACTACTTGCTTCCACTCTCCACAACAATCTTAACCACCCCTCTATCAGGGGTCGAAATTGTTCCACCCCACTAGCCAAATGCTGGTAGATTTTGTATTGGGCTAGTAAGGTTTTTTTTAACTAGCCCTGTGAGCATGTACTGGAGAAGGTAACATTTTAGTAAGTATGTCAGCTGGGCCAGTGGAAAAGTGTGTGGGCTAGTGGATTTTCCCCACTCACTAGCCCTGCTGGCTAGTGACTACAAAAGACCCCTGCTCTATGTTCTGGAAGATCATACATGCCCTCTTCTCTCCTTTGACACAGTCCCTCTTTGTATCCTCAAGGTGGGTGACTACCGTGTCTTAGACCCTGCTGCTGTCGTCTCATCTTTCATCTCCTTTCACCACCTGTGTCCTCTCTCCTTCCCTCCTCCTCCTCCCCTTCTCCCCCTCCCCTCCAACCTCTCCCCACGCCACCTTCACCCTCCTCCCCTTCTCATTCACCACACCCACTGGTACCCTCAAGGCTCTCATAGCTCTAAAACCTACACAAGAGTGGGAGCCCTGACGGTATTGGTCCCAAACTCCTGTCCCTCTCTGCTCCTGCCATTGCTCTCCCAGTCACCCACCATCAAAACTTATTCTCACTTGCCTCCATACCTGGCTTGTGGAAACAGGCTATGATTATCCTCCTTCCCAAACAGGGTGACTCCTGCATCCCTGATAACTACTGCCCTATCTCCTTCCTCCACACTGTGGCTAAATTCCACGAGTACCTGGTCCTCTCACAGCTCCTCCCCTTCTTTGATTCTTGCTCCTTCTCTCCCTACCAGTCTGGCTTTAAGAAGCCCCATTCTGCCTCCTCCTCCCTCATGTGGCTCACTGACTCCGTCCTTTCTAGCATGGATTAGGGCCAGGTCACCTTTACCATTTTGTCAACTTGGCAGAAGTCTTCAACAATGTTGCCCACCTATCCTTCTGGACAAGCTTAAGGCGGCGGGGCTCTCTACCTCCTCGAGTAAGTGGTTCCACTTCTACCTTGTCGGAAGTTCTCAAGCTGTCTATACTGGTGGTAGCCTATCCCCTCCCCTCCCTACCTGCTCTGGCATTCCCCAAGGGTCTGTCCTTGACCCTATTTCATCTCCGTATTTCTGAACAACCTTCTCTCTGCATCCATGTATTCAGATGACAAGGTACTTTATACCTCGGGTTCCTCCGCCTGTGACCTCACTGCTCTGCTCCAACTGGATTTCAGCAACATCCAGCACTGGTTCCAGGCATATCAGTTGTCCCTCAGTGCCATGAAAATGTTCTCCATGACTTCTGGCACTAGGCAGAGACTTACCAGGCTCTCCCTCTCACCTCCTTTTATACCCTTGATGGTGTTGCAACTGAGGATGTCTCCTCCTTTAAATACCTTGGGGTCTGGTTGGATTGTCACCTTGATTTCTCAGGGTTTTTTTGTTTTATATATTTACTTGCTATTATTTCCCCCGGGAGCCCTGGCTTGCCATCCACCGACCCACAGTGGAACAGATAAGGGGAGTAAAGGAGTATTTTACTACCAGTTCTGCATGGTTTACTCCCAGTTTCTGATTTTAGGAATTTGTTTCCCACCCTGCACATTAGATACAGTATATGTTGGTATATGTCCATATTTGACAGCACCATACAATGCTACCCCAGCTATGTATTCACACACTCACAGAGAATAAGTAGTAGAGGTGGTGACAGAACCAGAACAGTATCAATTCTGTACAATGCAGGAGATCATTTCAGAAGTGGCTCAACTACAGGCCAGAAGGGCAGCTGCAAACACAGAAAAATGTTCTAAATAGGGTCACAGCACTACACTGCAGTAATAAACAGGGAAGTATGTCAAGATACCACAGCAGTATCAGAGAAAGAGAGTGTCAGTGACTGCAGGCACTCAGTAAGTTTGAGACTTGGTTTACAAGTGGGGTGGGGGTAGGGGAGTCAGAGAGGTTACTGTATGGTATTACTACCATTTAAGGTGAAAATACAACTAAGTGGATGAAGTTGGCAGTAAAGACATCCCAGTCCAAAACAATAGCTAGACCACTGCCGACCTGACCCATGATCCACCAGTCGCACCCCATGTAGCCTTGGTTCTGCCCCCAGGCGGGGTTGGGGTGGAGGGATTACCTCAGTCTTCTTGTTCGCGTTGCGGTCTCGCGGTTCGACTGATGAGGGGTGCCTTCCTCTGCTGGTGGTGGTGGTGCTTGCCAGTGTCTGATTTTTTTCCCCTGATAATCCCGGAGTCGTGGCTGCGCCGTGACGTCTAGGCACATGCCGTCTTGCCACGCTCCTCCCTCCCCTACTGTGTGGCTCCAGGCTGCTGTGCCTCTTTCTTCCACCAGAGGCCAGGCCAGCACCGGGCCTTCATTCCCCCTCCCTCCCAGGAGAAGTGAGCTGTCCATTGGATGCTCAAACTTCCCCTCCCCAGTCAGCCCTCCAGTTTCCCGGGCTCATTCCCGAACCCGGGTTGCTTGCTGTGCAAGCGGTAATGCTATCACTACATCGGCAGGCTGGCTAATTTCTTAGTTCATGTGGACACCATCCACCAGGAGCTTCACCTTAAACTAGGTGTGCAGTACATGAATAAAGCAAGTATCCCACTTCCTGCCCGTTGAGAGACTCAATGATTCTGCCAATCTTCTACTACTGGTAATAGTGTTGCTCCCAAGGCCACCTTAGCCAGACTGGACCCCCTCTTTTTTTTTAATCCTCCTGCCGATATGCCCAGGACTGTCCTCTTTAGAGCCCACCACTGTTCACTTTATTTCCCCCCTCTCCGTGCCCTTCTTGAGCACTAGGTGCTTTGCTCATTGTGCCACTGATCTCCAAATTCTGGCTTGGTTCACTCCCCTGACATGTTCCTCCCTCATCCTCCCTACCCCCACTTCACACTTTGTTTCCCAAAAAAAAGTAATATCCTCTGCTGGCCAAGCTGCTTTCTTCCTTCTGCATTCCAAACTTTGGGGTTCTCTCCATTTCTATTTATACTGCCCATTCCTCCCTTGCCTAAAACTCTCTTCCCTAAATTCACTGCTCACTCCTGCAGCTGCCCTGGTTCCTGGGTTCAGGTTTAACCTGCTGCTCTCCCAACCCCTCCCATCCCTCATTCAGCACCCCCAGCGTACACCCCCCCCCCCGGCCAGTCCACTCTTCCTTGCTCACCCTGCATTTTTACTGTTGCAAACTGCACTTTACTGCTCAGTTGCCCTTTAGATACTATGTTCTACACAACTTGTTCACTTTTTACTTATTAACTGTATAACTCGTATTTTTATTTCTGTAACCTAATTGTTGTAACTTATTGCTGCACTCTCCTCTTCATCCTCCTCCTTCTGGACTCATTTGGAAACAGACTTTTATAGCTCAGTATGTCTTTCTTTGTAAGACTTTTGAAATTAATTAAATAAATGATAAAGACCCACCATGACTTCTCAGTTAAAAGTTTGGTAATCTATCTGAAACACCAAACTCAAACAAAATCTTTAGCCCTGCGCAGGCCAGCGTGGCAGACAGAAGCATGTCACGTGCAGGGCAGGTGAGAGAGAGATCCCCTTATGTGGGAGGATGCTAATGTGTGTCTGCATTTCCAACTTAGGGCATGGCACCACCCACAGATCCTGCCGATTGTTTTTCACAGTTAACATACTGGATCCCAGATGCACATCCTGGCCTGGGCCTTGCCATTATTTTTTTTTCCATAGGCTGCAGTCAAAACGGAGCATAAAGAGCACAATCCGGAGTCCAGGGCATGCAAGCGGCCTTGGAGGTCCAGGACCCCATGAAAGTACAGTAGGTCAGCAACAGTGGAGGAAGTGAGAGAGAATTAAAAGAAAAAGGGTTCCCAAAAACATGAAGAACTCTGAGCTCACGTGTGTATATCCCATGCATGGCAGAGGACTGAATGGGCATAGCCTTGAAAGCCATCACACCTCATTTCAGGGCAGGGTTGAAAAACACTGGTGGAGCACAGTGGGAAGGGCCTGAACTGCAACCACCCTGTTGAACTGGTTACAGATAAATGGCATAGTCTCCAGCTCGGTTAGTCCAGAACTTTTCCAGTAACAATAAATTTGCCACAACCCAGCCCGCTTCCTGCCCCCCCACCCCCAAAATCTTCTCTCCAGCAGTAATATGCAGTTTGTGGCACATTCATTTTTCCCCAGTTTCCAATATGAGAGAGATACAATGTAGTGCTCTGGCCCACATATGGAAAGGGATTCAGTTTTATATAGTATTTACTATACACACTGTATACCAAAGTATTTTACAAGCCACAAACAATTTGCAGACTCGGCAGCCATTAGGTCCTGACAGAGAGATGGGGGAGGTTCAAGAAAGTTCAAGAGGAAAAGTGAAAGGAGTGGGGAGGTTGAGCATAGGGAACTGACGGAAGTGAACTGTTCCTGGTCATAAAGGAAAGGGAACATTGTTTAACCAGGAGTAGCACACTAAGCCGAAGCTTGTTTCGAGATGCGACCTGGGAGCACAAGGAAGTTAAGTGACTTACTCAGGATCACACAGTATACACCTATGCAGCTGTGGGATTCAAACCCAGGTCTCCAGATCTGCAGCTCAGAGCCTTAACCCACTGTGCTATACTGCCTCCAGAGTTATTTATTCATTACAAATCGGGTTTACAACCTTTGAGTCAGAGACTCATTTAAAAAGGCACCTCATCACAGGGGGGCAGACATCAAGACAGTTATTACAGTGCAGATTAAAACAGAGGATAACATTACAGGTGCGGTAAAGGGAACATTTAACATAGATACACTTAGGTTACATAATGTAGTAGTTTGTATGTTACTTAGGTTACATAATGTTACAAAATTGTGAGTTACACTCATGGATATAGTAGGTCCTCAGAGAAGACAGCGGGTTACATCCCTGTTGGACCTAGTAGGGAAGGGGTAGGTCTGGGGGAGGGAGAGGCTGTCCAGTGGACGCTGTCGAGCCAGGGGGCAAGGCAGGCGGGAACCACAGGTTACAACAGGGGTTAGTTGCACCTACAACAGCGGGTATTAAAGATATGGTTCCGTAGGGCTGTTTTGAAGGATCCAATTTTTGGCAAGTTGGAGATGCAGCTAGGGAAGGACTTGAACCAGGTGGGGGCTCGGTAGAGAAAGGATCTCTGGGCAAGAGAGGTCTTGGTTCTGGTCACCTTGAAAGTGGCCTTAACAGAGCAACGGGTGGTGATGGACAAAGATGGCTGCTGTAGGGAGGTGGAGACCCGGGAGTCCTAGCAGTGATTTCTTAGCGAGAAGGCAGGTCTGGTAGAGCAGTCGCTCCTCAAAGTTGAGCAGATTGGTGGTAGTATGGAGAAGGCAGGTGTGAGTGCGGCTGGGGGCACCGGTCAGGAGCCTACAGGCCTTATTGATGGAGAGTTGGATTTTGGAGAGGGCAGTGTTGTCAGCTGCAGCGTAGATGGGCAAGCCATAGTCCACGAGGGACAAGACGGAGGAGGTGATGGCCAACCTGAGGGTAACTTGAGGCAGGAAGTCCCTGTGCTGGTATAGCAGGCCAATCCGAGAGTTAATGGCGGCTGACAGGGCATTAATTTGGTTGTGGAAGGAGAGGGCAGTATCAAACGTGATGCCTAGGTACTTGTATGTGGTCACTTGTTCTAGCGGGTGCAGAGTGCTGGGGATAATCAAGAAGGCGGTATTTTTAGCTTTATTTTGGTGGTGGGAGAAGAGCATTGATTTGGTTTTCTTTAGGTTAACAACCAGTCTGCGGTTGCCAAACCACCTTTTGGCTTGGTTGTAAGCTTGCTGGAGGAATAATTGGAGGGAGGTGGGATTGGGATGTGAGGCAACAAGGACTGCATCGTCGTCGCAGAGGAGCATTTTACCAGTACATGAGCTGGGGAGGGTGTTGAGGTAGAGACTAAAAAGTGCTGGACCCAGGATGGAGCCCTGAGGGACCTCGGAGCGAACGGGAAGAGTGCTGGAGAGGGAGCCCCTGATCTTGACACGCTGGGATCTAGCAGAGAGGTGGCTAGAGAACCAGGAAATGGGACCACCAGAGAAGCCAAGCTGGTGGAGAGAGTTGAGTAGAAGGGGATGACAGACAGTGTCAAAGGCCTTGGAGAGGTCAGTGAACACTGCTCCTGCAAGGCTGCCAGAGTCGAGAGCAGCATGCAGGTGTTGGGAGAATTCCAGGAGAGCCGTGGTTGTACTGTGTCCTGGGCGGAAACCGTGCTGCTCTGGGCACATAATGTTGTACTTGGTTAGGTATTCAGAGAGCTGGATCAACACCACTTTTTCAAGGGCTTTAGAGAGTGGGGGGAGGATGGAGATGGGCCGGTAATTGTTGGAGGTGGGAAGGTCCCCACTCTTATGAATGGGAGTGATTTCAGCAGTTTTCCAAGCACTTGGGAACTGACCCAGGCATAGAGACTGGTTTAGCAGGTCAATCAGGGGGACTAGGACTTCGTCCAAGACCATACGGAGGATCCTGGAGTTGAAGGGGTCACTGCAGGGGTTATTGCTGCTTAAGGCTTTTAGCAGGTGCGGCCTGGCTTCTTGGGGGATAGGGTGTGCAGGTAGAATGGTGGGCGATGCAGGACCAGAGGGAGAGAGGGGGGATTGGGTCAAGCAGCTGCTGGGAGGACCGAAAGTAGGGTCAGAGAAGGCAGTGTTAAGGCAATCGGCTATGAGTAGTGGATCCGTGGTGGGGGTGCCATTGATGGAGAGCTGAGATGGTGGGGGGAGCGGGACTTCCCGTTTAGCTCTTTCATATTATCCCAGAAGGTCCGGGCTGAACCCCAAGTGGAAGTGAGGGTGGTCTGGTAGTGCTCTGCTTTGGCCCGCCTAATGGCCCAAGTGCACTTATTGCGTCTGCATTGTAGGCCTGTCTGTCAGACGCCTTTCCAGATTCTACAGCAATGTGCCAGAAATTATCTCTGTTTTTGAGTCTCTGGAGGAGGGGTGGGGTGATCCATGGGGCATTGCATTTTTTGGAGCGGATCCTGGTGAGGGGTGAAAAGGTCACAAGCCTTACAGAACTCAGCCCAGCAGCAGAGACTGAAACCGGGGATTGCCAGAGCCTGTAAGAGGCCCTGAAGCAGCCCGCTCCCCTCAGAACTCAGCCCAGCAGCAGAGACTGAAACTGGGGATTGCCAGAGCCTGTAAGAGGCCCTGAAGCAGCCCGCTCCCCTCAGAACTCAGCCCAGCAGCAGAGACTGAAACCGGGGATTGCCAGAGCCTGTAAGAGGCCCTGAGGCAGCCCGCTCCCCTCAGAACTCAGCCCAGCAGCAGAGACTGAAACCGGGGATTGCCAGAGCCTGTAAGAGGCCCTGAAGCAGCCCGTTCCCCTCAGAACTCAGCCCAGCAGCAGAGACTGAAACCGGGGATTGCCAGAGCCTGAAAGAGGCCCTGAAGCAGCCTGCTCCCCTCAGAACTCAGCCCAGCAGCAGAGACTGAAACCGGGGATTGCCAGAGCCTGTAAAGCCCTGAAGCAGCCCGCTCCCCTCAGAACTCAGCCCAGCAGCAGAGACTGAAACCGGGGATTGCCAGAGCCTGTAAGAGGCCCTGAAGCAGCCCGCTCCCCTCAGAACTCAGCCCAGCAGCAGAGACTGAAACAGGGATTGCCAGAGCTTGTAAGAGGTAAAGTGTCCTGCACTACAGCCTGACTGTTGGAGAAGATTACTCATCTGGAGTCTTTTTTCTGTCCCCACACAGTGACTGATTGACTGTGCTTCTGGATATCTGGACTGCTCTGAACGGGGATTGTGGGGCTATCTCTGTGTTACTTTAAGGGCTAGGTTTAGAGCATCTAGCACTAGTATCCTGTGATATTTTAGCTGTTTAAATGCTGTATTAGAGTGCTTACCTTGGTAGGATTGCATAGAATGTGTAGCGTGGGTGTCCGCCATCTTGCGCATGCGCAGTAGCCACCTGTATCGGGATACAGTTCCAATAGTTGGCGCATGCGCAGTAGGGTCCTGTACTAGCCCGCTGCATACTAATGGGATTCCTTTGTTTGTCCTCCCTATATAGGCCCTGAAGCAGCCCGCTCCCCTCAGAACTCAGCCCAGCAGCAGAGACTGAAACCGGGGATTGCCAGAGCCTGGAAGAGGTAAAGTGTCCTGCACTACAGCCTGACTGTTGTGAGGGCACTTCCACCCGCCTGCCACCACCCTCCCACCCAGGGTGGTAGCTCCATATATTGCTGCTGGCAGGTCACGTGATGTGACCGTGACCCACCCTCCTTTACTAAGTGTCCACTTTCCCATTTGCAGGTTATAGGCACCAACCACTAGGGTCACTGCACTTTCCACTCTAGCTCCTCTGCTCTATATCCCTCCTAGCTACTGCTGCACAGCTGTCCCACTAGAGGTCACTGCAGTTCCCTTGGATTCCTTGACTACCTGCTACCTGCACTCATCCTATCTCTAAGCAACTGCTAGTATCAAACCTGGTACCCTTCTCTCTACATTCTACTGACTATCATCTCAGCCAATGAACCAGGCCAACAACTTCCTGTATTTCTATGCTCTTAACCATACCTCACTCCCTCCTGCCCAGATTTAAAAATTGGCCCTCTCTACCCTCTGTCCTTGAGCTGTGTTCAAACCCAGGTACCCTTGTGGTCAGAGTCTGCTGCTCTGCCTCTGCACCACAGTGCCTACCTACTTTATTACTACTTTCTAAGCCTCTTAATCACTTAGCTACCCAATCTGCCAAAATATAAGTTTACCTCTTCTTCCTGCTGCCTTTGAACCCCTGACCCTTATTTCCAAGTCCACAGCTCCACCACTCACCTAGAACACCTGCATATTTTACTGCAGGATTTCATTACTATAAAGAACACACTAACCCTGTGACACAACTAAAGTGTTGTCTAGGTGCTTCTACAAACCTGAGCCCAGCTCCTGCTGCTGCAGCCACTGGTCTGGCTCTCCCTATTGCCCTGATCAGGGCTTGAACCCAGTACTCTGTGCACTTCAGGCACATGCGCTGCCACCACACCATAGCAGCAACTAGACTCTGAGGTGATCTCTCACTACTATCTCCCCTCTTTCATCCTAGTCCCCCCATTCTTTCCTCACTTCAGCTCCACCAACCTTCCCAACTATGCACATGCATCCCCTGCTCACCAGTCTATCTCTTCTCCTCCTCCTCCCTTTGCCTTCCACATACCCTACTGTCCCTATGAACCCTCAGCCTCACTACTCCAGTGTTCCTACCTACCCTCCTGTCCTCCCCTCCTCCTTTACCACTGCTCCTACCCCTCCCTCCTCCTCCACACATCCCATTTGCTCCTCTCCACCTCACCCTTCCAGACATCACCTGTCCTCCCCCACAGCCCCTTGCACTTCTGATCACTCAGGCCTTCTCTGCCTGTGCTACCCTACCCACCCCTTGTGCAACCAAACCCCATTCCTTATTATATCGCCGTAAACTCTCCATCAGCTCCCTCTGACCAGAGCACTTCTCCTCCTTCTACTCCTAACGGGAACATACACCCCAACCCAGGCCCTGCCCCCTCCCATCCACCCACTCAGCCCACTGGTCTTCGAGTAGCCTCCATGAACATATGCAGCCTGCTGAAGAAATTTGACGCCCTACAGTGCTGGGCCTTGGCTCACCAACCAGACATCATAGCCCTGGTTGAAACCTGGCTGTCCAAATCAACTCCAGACTCATTTGTCTCCCTCCCAGGCTATACCTTATACCGGGAGGACCGAGTAGGCAAACGAGGGGGTGGCTGTGCAATCTACACCAGGGACACAATACCTGGACACGTGCTCCCCACCCTGCCCTCACAAATGGGCCCAGGCCCACCTCAGACTCACCCCAGACCCCTCTAGGAGCCCTCTCTATCTCACCACAGCCTATGTTCCCCAAAGAACCAGCACCCAGCCCTAATATCTTTAACGGACCACCTGGCCACCTCCACCATAAGGCAGAACAAATCCTAGTGGGGGACCTTAACGTAAATTGGCTCAGCACCTCCTCATCCACCACCAGAGACTCATTTGCCGCCCAAGATCTGACACAACTCGTCACCCAGCCCACGAGACTTAACCCTAAGAGTGGTACCAGCACCCTGCTGGATGTTATTATAACTAACCGACCCCATAAAATCCAAAACATCCAGGTCCTCCCAGACTCCCTGAGTGACCACTCCCCTATCCTATTCCACTGGGTAACCCCCAATCCCAAACCCAAAGCCCAGACCACCCTCCGAGGCGCCTCCGCCCTGGTGGGCTGAAGAACTTAAGGCACTCCTCACCCAGATAGACTGGTCCCCATTCAGCAGGCAACCAACATTGATACTGCCTCGCCTTTTCACTCACAACTTCAACATGGCCTGTGATCTCTTTGCACCCTTAACCAAAACCGGTCCAAAACAGAGCAGCACCCTGGGTTAGCCCGGCCCTACAATTACTTAGAAACGGGATAACCTCTGGCACCTTGCCACTGAAACAGGTCGTCTGTCTGATAGGCAAGCATACAATGCAGCCGAAATAAATGCTCATAGGCCATCAGGAAAGCCAAGGCAGACCATTACCAGGCCTCCCTTACCTCCTCCTGGGGCTCAGCCCGGACCTTCTGGGATAATATTAAGCAACTCAATGGTAAAGCTTGCTCCCCGCCCCATCCAGCTCACTAGAAATGGCACAACCTCCACCGAGCCTGCCACCATAGCTAACTGGTTCAACACCACTTTCACTGACCTTAGCTCAGTCCTCCCTAGTAATTTCTTTGACCCTCCCCCCAGCCAAACTCCCCCTGTCCTCCAGCACCCCAGCTTCCTCCCGGAAAGCCAGACCCATCCTAACCAAAGCTCTCAATGGCAACAATCCCGGCAGTGACTCACTGGACCCCAGCATCCTCAGGCTGGTGCTAGATGAAGTCCTTGCACCTCCTACAAGCCTAATTAACCAGTCACTCTGCCTGGGACAATTCCCCACAGCTTGGAAAACAGCCATTATCACACCTATTCATAAAGGAGGCGAGATGTCGTCAGCCAACAACTACCGGCCAATCTCCATCCTCCCTCCTCTCTAAAGCCCTGAGAAAGTGGTGGCCATTCAAATCACTGATTATCTGGCTAAGCATAACATCTTATGCCCAGAGCAACATGGCTTCCGTACGGGTCACAGTACCAGCACTGCCCTTATTGAATTCTCAACTTCCTGCACTCCTCCTTGGATACCAGCTCCTAGCTGGTGCAGTGTTCATTGACCTCTCAAAGGCTTTCGACACTGTCTCCCATCCACTGCTGCTGAATGCACTCTGCCTCACTGGTCTCTCGGCTGGCCCCCTGGCATGGTGTGCTAGCTATCTTGACACTCGATCCCAGTGTGTCAAGATTAATAGCACACTCTCCGATACCCGTCCCATTCTCTCTGGGGTCCCCCAAGGCTCCATCCTGGGCCCCCTTCTCTTCTCACTGTATCTGAACACCCTGCCCAGTGCATGCTCTGGCAAAATTCTGCTGTATGCAGACGCGCTGTCCTGTTTGCCACCACCATAATCCCATCTCCCTACAGGACTCCTACAGCAGTCTTTCAACAGTGCGAGGCTTGGTTTAAGGAGCGAGACTCATCATCAATCTTAAAGAAACCAAAACTATGCTCTTTTCACACCCCAAAACAAAGCTAGCAACCACCCACTCTATATCCTTCCAAGCACCAACCAACCACTGGAACAAGTCTGCTCCTACAAATACCTTGGGGTTACCTTCGATTCAGCCCTCACATTTCACACCCACATCGACACCTAACATCCGCCACCAACACACGGCTGCATCCTATTCCGCCATAAAAGCTGCCTTCCCCAAATGCTCTCCGGCTGGCGGTTACATCGTCCGTTCTGTCCCTTGTAGACTATGGTCTACCAGTATACGGTGCTGCCGACACCACTGCACTAAACAAAATTCACTAACCCTGAATAAAGCGTGCAGATTGATTACTGGTGCCCCCAGACTCTCACACACCTGTCAGCTATATGTCGATGCTAACCTGCTTACCCTGGATGAACGGCCCGATACCAGACCTGTCTCCTCACCAAAACCCTACTGGCTCTCCTCTGGGGTAACAGCATCCATCCACCAGAGCCCTCCCACCATTGCAACACGGTCTTCCTACAAGACCACTCTAAAGGTCCCCAGAACAAGAACCAGCCGTGGCCAGAGGTCCTTCAGCTATAGAGCCCCAACCTGGTTTAACTCTCCCTGCCACCATCACCAATGCCATCACCATCTCACATTCAAAACCGCGCTTGAACCACATCTTCCAGCACTCGTAACTGCTCCTGTCTCTGAACATAGCCTCCCCTCTTTATTTCTCTCCTGACAATGCCCCGGCAGCTCTCCACCCAACCATCCCTCCACCACTTCTATGTCCACCATGCCTAGGTTTAACCTGGCCAGTGCCAGCTGTTTCAATGTTTATCTACCAGAATTGCTCACTTGATACCAACTTGTTTAATACCTGCTATCGATTACATGTACCCTGTACCCAATTGTATCTGTCTGACCACAATGTGACGTGGCACCTCTGGTGAATGCCTACTGATTTTGGCAAATCTTTGCTATGTAACTGAAACGCAATGTATGTCTTTATGTGAAGTACCTTTGTAAACGAGCCTCTGGCCAAAGGTTGTAAACTGATTCTTAAATAAATTAAAAAAAAAAATAAAAAAATAAAAAAAAAAAGAAGGCGTTTGTGAAGTGGTCAAGAGCTGAGTCAATGTCAGGGGCGCGCTGGACTGGAGACCAGTCTAGCTGGGCTAGGTATTGTTTTAATTTTCTGAGGCCGCCGGGGCGTAAACGGCGGCGTAGAGTGGCCTGGGACACTGGCTTCAGAGTGGAGGATGACCAGAGACAGAGGACTGGGGAGTGATCAGTAAGAGAGTCGGGGAGGACAGTGACATCCCGGATTTTGTAGGGGCAGTTAGATATAACAACATCTAGGAGAGTGCTGGTGCCAGTAGAGTGGTTGAATCTGGTGGGCTGGGTGACTAACTGGGACATATCCAGGGCAGCAAAGGAGTCCCTTATATGGGAGGCAGTAGAGGCAAGCCAGTTAACATTGAGATCACCTAGGATGACTTGCTCCACTTTGTGAGGGAGAGATGTGAGATAGTCAATGAGGGACTGGATCACTTGGTTTTGATTCCTCGGGGGTACGTAGAAGACAATGAGAAAGAGTGCCTCGGGCAGGTTCAGGTGTGATTTTTAATATGAGGGCTTGGGCTCCATAATCAAGTTTAGGAGCTGGGAGTGCCTGACCTATAAGGGAGTCCCGTACGAGTAGTGCGCAACCACCACCGTGTTTGCCTACTCGGTCTTCCCTGTACATGGTATATCCAGGGAGAGTGATAGCAGAGTCAGGGGTGGATTTGGAGAGCCAAGTCTCTACCAGTTCAGTTATGTCAGGTTGATGTTGAACGACCCAGTACTGGAGGGTAGCAGATTTCTTTAGGAGACTGCAAATGTTTAAGGATGCAAAGCGGAGGCCAGTTGCAGTACAGGGTTTAGAAGGGCTGGAAGCAATAGGTCCTGGGTTTGGGTGTACATTACCAGATAACAATAATAGCAGTGTAATTATTTTGGTTAGTGGCCAGTGGCAATGGAGACCCTAGGGTCGACACCCAGCTGAGGACTTTACAATCAGGGTGCATGGGATAGATAAAGTGCGAAGGGTGAGAATGGCAGGGGAGAGCTGGGTCCAGGTCAGGCCTTGGAGGGCGGAGGGAGTGGGGTGTTGCAGGGTGGGGGTGTTGGGGGGTGTGGTGTGCCGAGGGTGGGGAGGACTGAGTCACTGTGGGGTAGTCTGGGGATGAGGTGCCTAGTGTGGAGGAAAGATGCTCCAGTCTGTGTGAGGTCTGTACCAAGAGGGTGAAGGAGAGCAGACTCAGTAATGGAGTGTAGGTACCCATAGCAGCTGAGCAGTAAAGGAAGAGTGCCAGGAGTAGTAGAGAGTAAGGAGATGTACAGCAGCTTTGGAATGGTTGGGGGGAAACCCCTCTAGTGGGCAAAAAGACTATAAGCTGCAAATGGGAAAAATCAGTATCAGTCAGTAGAAGAGGGAGGGGCAAAGATAGATGAACAGTGATAGACTGACCACACAATAAGTGAAATGAGACAGGAACTATATAATTTGTGTTGGATTTCTTTGACTGGGTGACCAAAGTAGTAGATCAGGGATGGGCTGTGGACATGGCCTACCTAGACTTTAGCAAGGCATCTGACACAGTCCCACACAAAAGATTAATATACAAGTCAGCTAGCCTGGGAGTTGGTCCCAAGAGGGCAGCCTGGGTAAAAAATTGGCTGGAAAATAGGACACAGAGTAATAGTAAATGGAGTCCACTCTGATGAAAGGGGGTTACTAGTTGGGGTACCCCACATGAGGTTCAGTATTGAGCCGGTCCTCTTCAATGTCTTTATAGCTTATACTGCAGAGGGACTAGAAGGAAAAGTATGTCTCTTTGCAGATGACACAAAGATCTGCAACAGAGTTGATGCACAAGGTGGGGAGGAAAGGATGAAAAGGGACTTGGCAAGGTTAGAGGAATGGTCAAATGTATGGCAGCTTAGATTCAATGCTAAGAAGTGCAAGGTAATGCACCTGGGAAACAAAAACCCAGGGGAAGAGTACACAATGGGGGTGCGATACTAACAACAACAAAAATGGAAAGGGACCTGGGGGTAGTCATATCAGATGACCTAAAGGTGGGCAAGCAATGTGAGAGGGCAGCAAGGAGGGCTGGGGGGATACTGGGATGCATAGGGAGAGGCATCACCAGTAGAAAACAGGAAGTTATTATCCCTCTGTACAGACAGCTGGTCAGACCCCATCTGGAGTACTGCATGCAGTTCTGGAGACCCAGTCTCCGCAAAGACATAGACAGGATGGAAGCTGTCCAGAGGAGGGCAACTAAAATGGTGCAGGGTCTGCACCGGAAGACATATGAAGAGACACTTAAGGAGCTTAATATGTATAGCCTCGAGGAAAGGAGGGAGAGGGGGGACATGATAGAAACTTTCAAGTACCTCAAGGGAATCAACAAAGTCCAAGAGGGTAGCATCTTTCAAAAAGAGTTGTGCAGAACAGGGGCACAATTTGAAGATAGAGGCGGCTCAGAGGTAATTTAAGGAAGTATTTTTCACAGAGAGGATTGTGGATGCATGGGGCGGCCTTCCGGAGGAAAGTGCGTGGAGTCCAAAAACAGTGGTGGAATTCAAGCATGCATGGGACAGTCATAAGGCAATTCTAGGGGATGGGGGTAGGAAGAAGTAAGCTGCTGGTTAACTAGGATCTGCAGCTTATCCAGTAGGCAGGGAAATGGGCAGACTGGGTGGGCCAAGCGTTCCTTATCTGCCGTCAAATTCTATGTTTCTATGTTTCTATGGATTGGGTAAGTGTGCTTGTAACTGGGCCCTCTAGTGGCTAAAGGATATAATCTGCTAATGGAAAAGTCTGCACTTGGAGGGTCAGCGTCAGGCAGCTTCTCTTTGTTCTGCTTACCAAACTGCAGTTTGTTTGAGAGGAGAGAGCCCGAAAGGGCAGAGTTGTCCCCTGGTGAGATAAGGTGAGAGCACGAAATTAAATAGCAGGCTTGAAGGGGATGGCAGTCAGAAAACAAAAGAGAAATTAACAGTTTGGGAGGGGTTGAGAATTACACAAATACATGGATACATAGACAGTGTCGGCAGATAAGGGCCTATGGCCCACCCAGTCTGCCCATTTGAGCTTGTAAGTTCAGTTTATGTTTTCCTAGAAGTATGTTGCCCCTTACCCCTGACCTCCAGAATTCCTTTATGTCTATCCCATGCATTCTTAAATCCCGTGATTGTTTCAGCCCCCACCACTTCTTCTGGCAGGGTGTTCCACTTGTCCACCACCCGTTATGTGAAGAAATTCTTCCTCACGCTTCCTCTGAATCGTCCTCCTCCAACTTCATCCCATGCCCTCTAGTCCTGGAACATCTTTTCACTTAAAAATAGTGTGTATTCCTGCACCCTGTTCCTCCCTGTAAGATACTTGTATGTCTCTATCATATCCCTCTCTCCTCCTCTCCTCCAGGGAGTACATGTTCAGTTCCTTCAACCTGTCCTCATAGGACTTGTGATGCAATCAATGCACCATCTTTGTTGTCCTCCTCTGAACCTTCTCTACCCTGTCTATGTCCTTACGTAGGTAAGGTCTCCAGAACTGTACACTGTACTCCAGGTGGGGCCTCACTAGTGTCTTGTATAGTGGAATTATGACCTCCCTTTTCCTGCTGGTGATGCCCCTGCCTATGCATCCCAGCATCCTATTTGCTTTACCTGCTGCCTTGTCACAAATAATTTAAGCAGGGAAGTCCTGAAGCAAGTTGGGGGTTGGGGAGGACACTGCTGTATGCTCAACAGGAGAGAGCAGCAGCCTCAATACAGTCGTGGAAGGGGCTCTGATTAACACTGGGTCACAGAGCTGAAGAAAAAAAAAAAAAAAGAACAGGCAGGAAGGTTCTGAAGCAAGTTTTTTTTGGGGCACTGCAACAGCCTCAATTGGACACCGAGGTCAAGGGTGCATCCCACAGACTTACAGCTCTTAACAGAAGGGGCACAGCGCTCAGGGCAGATAGCAAAATCACAGTACCTTAAGACCTCTCTCAAAACTTAAATTAACTCTACTTCAGACTAAACATTACCTAAAGTGAGAAATCAAGAACATGTCAAGCAGAGGTCAGTCCTAGCATTAATTTCTTGGCAGCAGTTCCTAGGAGACTTCTGGATTGCTGCACAAAGTGTGAGAAACACTGGCAAACAGGGGCAAGTGAGATTCCTCCAGGTGTAGATGCCAAAATTCAGGGTTCCAATCCGTACCTTGCTTGGAGGGTGAGCGTCAGGCAGCTTCTGTTTGTTCTGCTTACCAAACTGCAGAATGCAGTTTGTTTGAGAGGAGAGAGCCTGAAAGGGCAGAGCTGTCCCCTTGCTTGGAGGGTAAGCGTCGGGCAGCTTCTCTTTGTTCTGCTTACCAAACTGCAGAATGCAGTTTGTTTGAGAGGAGAGAGCCCGAAAGGGCAGAGTTGTCCCCTTGCTTGGAGGGTGAGCGTCGGGCAGCTTCTCTTTGTTCTGCTTACCAAACTGCAGAATGCAGTTTGTTTTCAAGTGCCAGTGTTATTATTTGTACCAGCATCTCCACATTTACAGTTCAGCACTCTAACCACTAGGCTACACTGCCTCGGCTCCTGAACTCAACCAAGTGAAACTATCCCAATAAGGGATGGCCGACCTGGTCAGATATGTGACGATAACCATCAGGTCAAGAAGTATTCAGGGAGGGTGGGCAAGTAATACTCATTTTCCAATGACTAAGTAATGTCACTGTTTACTGGTTACCATGGAGATGGTATACAAAAATAAACCAGCCCTCGAAAAGTCAGCGTCTGCCTCCCTGCTGCTAGTACTGTATTGCATTTCCTGCCAGTTCACACAGGGCACGCCCTTGGGGCTGCTTAGCACTTCCTGAAGCAGAATTAGAAGAGGAAACTATTACAGAGCAATTCAGCATTAGAACTCAGTACAGTTAAGGACGTTCCCTGTTTCTATTTTTTTTTCCCTCCCAGTAACGACAGTCCTCCAAATATTTAAAAGCAATAAAGTAAACCAGTTTTTTTTTTAATGCCTGCTTTTGAGTTGCAAATGACACTTAATGCCTCAAGATGGAGATACAGCATCAGATTGTTATTAACTAAAAGCAGTGCCATCAATTAGTTTAGGTGTCAACATAAGCGCTAAAGAAATCAAAATAAATCCTGGATACAGCATGTTTCCTTTTTGCTCCCATGTTAACAATACAAAGAAAATTACTACACCATGACAGGCACTTGTCCTAGCATACACACAATGAGGGTTCTCTATATGTTTTCGGTCTCTTTTGTCAAAGCAACAAATAATTCTCAGTCATCTACACAAAAGTAGCTTTAGTATATACAGAATAATACATAGGTGTGCATAATGAGATTTTATGTTGTTGTTTACACACCATATGTTTTACACAAGTTTGATGGATTTATCTAAGCATCACACACCAAGGGCATGTAAAAATAAAAACAGAGTCTTGCACCAATCCCCATTTTAATTTTTTATAATTGCTGGTGCAGGGCAGTAATAAGTGCTCCCTTCTCAAACATTTTAACAAAAGTCTTGTTTTCACTCCCCCTCCCCAAATCAGCCACTTTGATCCTACCGAGTTTTGCTCGTTTACTAATCTGGACTGAAAAGTGGAGCCGCAGCAAGCTGCTATTCCGACCAGTGAGTAGAACCAAAAGGGCCACAATTTTCTGGTTAAAAAGTAATATTAACTTTTAAAAGCAGTCAACTGTTACTTTTTGAATCTGAAGTACTTTTTGTTTACCCTATCGCTAATTAGAAGATTTTCTACCAGACAGTACTAGGTGTGATGTGTGGAACAGTATTCTACCTGAAAGCTGGCATATTTAGTTAATGTATGGGGAGTCCCCATTATTACCTGAAATCTGTTTACAATGTTATGATATCGTTGTGATGTCAAGAGGTTAACCCCGCTCGACTATGTCAAAATTATACCATAACAACAGGAGCAGATATGCGCATGCTCAACTTTGAACTAGCGGCTCACAACGAATGGCCGAAGTGGTGAGATCTGGCCCGAATGGAGAGCAACGCTATGTGGAAAAAAGAAAAAGACAGACAATTTTTATTTAACTGGGAGCCACTAGTGTTTTTTGCCCCATACATCATAAAACAATGACTGTGATTTGCTTAACAACCGCGCTGAAATCACCTCTCGAGGTTGCCAGGGCAACAAGAAACCTCTTCAGCTGCGCTGTCGTAGTTTGCTAAATTGTCCTGGCAACCTCTCAAGGCGATTGCAGCGTAGTTATTAACCAACTCCCAGTCATTATCCCCTATGTATTCCCCTTCATAGCACATCAACAGTGGGACCTCACCGATTACATCATACTGTGTGACCCTGAGCAAGTCACTTAACTTCCCTGTGATCCCAGGACGCACCTGTAAACAAGCTTTCAGCTTAGTGTGCTACTCCTGGTTAAACAATTGGAAAATTACGACATCACAGCTGACCAAGAAGGGTAAAGTCTTCTGCCAGACTGGTCACTAGTGATGTCTCAATGCCCATGAGGTATGAAGGGAAATGCCACTAGATATGTCCGTCTCCGTGCATCTAACACTTTCAGGTCGGAAACCTTCCCATTAGTAAAAGGAAAAATAAAATATTTCAGAAATAAGAAGTAACAACTGGCTACTTTAACAAATTAATAACATGTTTTGTCTGCTTTGGCGCTACTAGCTCTTTTAAGTTCAGAAAGAAAAACTCTGCAGGATCAAGTAGATGAGTTTTTAAATGAAACATCAAGTGGGTTGGGTGTCTTGGACAACTACAGGGATGCCGATTCGGAGAGGAGGAGCAAACATAGACTTTAAGTTAGGAAAGGGAGTTCAAGTTTAATTGACAGGTAGCAAACTCATGTTCACTGCTGCACACAGAAAACTATATATAACAGCAAATTATACACACATTTTTTCCATGTGTAACAGGGGTGACTAGTAATAATATGGTAGTAGAAATAAGGTACCAGGTCAATATTTCGTATGCTACAAGCCCTAAACAGAAACAGCGCAGTACATGATAGTGAGAGGGTACAATACCGCACATGGTTCTATGAGCATTACTGCACCCTCTCACTGTCCCAGGCAGAGAAAAAGACCTCTGTTGGGACAGGCTTCCGCCAAGCAGCTGCCGTGGCTTGACAAGATGAGCCACTGGCAGCAAGAAACAAAAGCAGAGCATTTGGGACCGGGTTTAATTCCCAGTCCCAGATGCACAGTATTGTGCGATATTTAGTGTACCCCCCCCCCCAGTTAGTAATCTTAACGGGGGGAGGTTCAGGGGGTGCAGTCCCCTGTAATGGGTGTGTGTGGGGATGGAGATCCCAGTGGAAAAAAAGGCTTATGCTGCATGCAAGAAATCGCGTTGTATTGGCAGCACGCTTTATGCATGCGGCATAATGTCTTGCGACACTATGACCCCGTGCCTAGAAATAACAAGAGGGGTCGCCCAATGGCCTGCTACCATATGGTGCTAACATGCAGGTGACCCGGGTTCAGAAACGAGCCAGGGATTCTTGTTATCGGGCATCTCAAGCATCCCAGGCTAGTAGGGTGCTGCCAATGGCAGCTTGTCCCAGCGAAGTGAGGGCTGTGCTGGGAACCTCCACTGCCACAGTGATTCCTGGGGTCAGCTAGGAAACCTGCTCCTCCTCAGGGGCTCGCAGTCTGCGAGACTCATAGTGGAGCAAAACACAGTGCTGAAGGGGAGCTGTAAAGCAGTTGGCACTGGTCTGCCAGTTGCACAGACACTGAGTCGGTGCCAGCTTGATCAGGATAGTGTTGGGGGCAGGTGCTGCATTCCAGAGGCTGCAGGCATCAAGCTCGATGGAGAGCATTTAACCAAAAAAAAAACAAAGCCCTAGCCAAGAAAAGAAAATGTCAAAGAAAGGAATACAGAGATTGCTATGATGATACTTTAGGAAGATTCAACACAGAAATGCTCATGACACAAGTAACTTTCCCTGGTTTAAAACACACAATTCACCAGTATAGCAGCACTTCTGTAGCACTACCATAGCTATGGCAGCGATCAAGTTTAAGCAGCATACTCGAGTCACCTGGAATGAGGGAACCAAGAGTCCAAGGGTCTGCTCTCCTCTCAAAGGTGGGTGGATTGCATCTACCGCAGCAGTGCACCTGACACCAAGCAGAGTTTGGGTGTCAAGGAGGCTGGGAGGACCCAAAGGGTGTGTGATGTCAATGGACGCTCTGTGTTCTTTCTTGCATGTCAACATCCCAGAGGCTGAAACACAGAGGAAAAAGCCTTCCCCAGCCGGGATAAAGGAAAGTCCTCACAGACCTGGCACCATCAACAGGGCACCCGATCAAATCCTGCTTCAGAGGTGCAAGGTCAAGACCTTCCCCCAACCCCAAGGGGCAAATCATGGGGGAAACGGGGGAATTACAACCCATCAGAGAAAGCCAGTCAACAAATCTAAAATCACATTCCAAATGATTAAGATGAAAAAAAGTCACATATGACCAGCAGACATGTATTTGCAATGTCTGGAATGTTTTACCATGACTATTACAGTGGGAGTTTATTACCGTGCAGTCAACATATTTAGATTCTAGGCCAGTCCGCCAGTGCAGCAACGCGATCACTCGCAGCGCTGACGATCTGTGTTTGGAAGTGAGCGTGGGATGTCAGAGGGTTAGCTGAGGGAAGGGGAGCAGGATGAGCGTCCAGACAGCTCACCACCTCCAGGGGAAGAAGGTCGTGGTTTCTCCAGCTATCAGTGACACCCAGGGGAGGCTGGGTGTGCAACAGCCAGGGCCACTCAAGAGTTAGGGGGCAACAGCAGACGTCTGTGGGTTGGGTGTGGCAGCATGCCCATCCCGCACTGAAGTCACTGCCATGTCCACGCCTCCCGAGGACAACGCAAGAGGAAAACCCTGTGCAGCAGCGCAGAGTGAAGTCCTCAGACCCCAAACCAAATTACACCACAGCCTGCCCCGGGAACGAACTTGGCTGATCTTGGTCTCCCCTTCGGGGCCCCGCTGAGGGGGGCGAGCCGCGAGATGCCAGTGTTTGGCGCAGAGGCACTCAGTCAGGCAATATCCCCACCTGAAGCAAATAAGCAGAAATGAAAAGAAAAGAAAAAACATATTTAGATTCATTAACACACTAACATACTAAAAGACAGCACAATAGGCCTCGTGGTCTACCGCGTCAGTTCAGTAGCCAGCCCCCTACTGGGTGCTCGCTTCACTACCCCCCCATCCCAGAGATGGTCCTCCCTGGCTTCAGTTTCCCCCTGTACTTGTCCCAACCCTTTTTGAATCCCTCCACTGTACTCTCTTCCAACAGGCTCCTGGATAGTGCATTCCATGGCTCCGCCACCCTCTCAGTGAAGTAGTGTCTCCAACGCTCCCCCCTGTAATTTCCCCCCTCAAGCTTCCACTCGTGGCCCCTGGTTGTTTCCTTCTTAAGCCTGAACACCTCCTTGGTTCCGCCCTTATTTATCCCCTTTACATACTTGAAAACCTCTATCACGTCCCCCCGTGCCTCCTCTCCTCCAATGCATACAGCTTGAGTTCCTCCAGTCTCTCCTCATAGGGCCTACCCTCCATGCCCTGAATCATCCTGGTCACCCTCCTCTGAACCCTCTCCAGCAGTACTATGTCCTTCTTAAGGCGAGGTCTCCAGAACTGCAGACAGTACTCGAGATGCAGCCTGACCAGGGCATTATATAGGGAAAGGATCACCTCCCTTCTCCTGGAGGTAATCCATTTGGCTATGCAGCCCAGTATCCAGTTTGCTTTTGCTGCTGCTCTTCGACAATTCTCCATGTTATTCATTTTGACGTCCACCACCACCCCTAGGTCCCTCTCGCCCAATGAGGCTTGCAGTACGATTCCCCCCCAGAGTGTTTGCGTGACCCGGGTTTCTGACCCCCAGATGCAGCACCTTACATTTCCCTGCATTGAACTTCAATCCCCACTTCCTTGACCACCCCACCAGTGTATCTAGATACCTCTGAAAGGCCTCTCTCCCCTCCTCCCCATCCGCCAATGTTCCCAGTTTTGAGTCGTCCACAAACAGACACAGCCTACTCCTAACACCCCTCCCAATGACCGAGACATAGGCATTGAACAGGACTGGCCTCAGGACTGAACCCTGGTGGACCCCGCTGATGACCTTTCTGGGGGAGGAGACTGTCCCACCAACCACCACCCTCTGTATTCACCCCGTAAGCCAATTTTCCACCCACCTGAGCAGCTACCCCCCCCAACTTTGTTAGCAGGCCATTGTGGGGTACCAAATCAAACGTCTTGCTGAAGTCCAGATAGAGGATGTCCACTGGCCTATGATGGTTCAGGGCACTTGTCACCCAGTCATAAAACTTCACAAGGTTCGTCTGGCACGATCTCCCCGGAACAAAACCATACTGCCTGTCATCCAGGTGCCCCAACCTTTCCAGCTGCCCCGCAAGCCTCTCCTTGATAATGCCCTTCATCACCTTGCCTACCACAGAAGTTAGGCTAACAGGCCTGTAATTCCCCATCTCCTCTCTAGACCCCCCTTTGCAGATAGGCACCACATAGGCCACCCTCCAGTCATGAGGCACCCATTCAGTCTGCAGAGAGATGTTGAAGAGTGCAGCCAGTGGAGCTGCCAGCACATCCACCATTTCGTTCAGAACCCTTGGATGCAGCCCATCCGGCCACGGCGCCTTCCTCATTGCTGCACAAACCTCATAGGGTGAATCCAGAGTCTAATAATGGACTCAACATATATATGGATGTACCAGTGCCAGTAAAAAGCCTTTATAAGTTTCTTGAGTCCACCAGAAAAAAAAAAATCTGAAACACCAGAGCATGTGTTTGGAGCCTAACAACAGATAAATCCGTTGTTTTCCCGATTACTAAGATACCTCTCTAGGCTTCAAAGGGCTAAGTGCAATGTTGCAATACAGGAGCAGGAAGGAAGCTGTGCCATGCAGTGAACCGCCATACAGCTTATCTGCATCTGTCTGAGTACAGAGCAGCGGTTGCTGGCGTGCAGAGCTGTGCCAAACACTGCTGCCCATCTTCATAGACTGCAAACTTGGCAGCCTTTGAACACAGCACTACAAACCTGTTGGATCAACTTATTTTTATATTCTCTTGGCAGCGTGGCTCAGTTGGTAGCACATCCATCTCTGGGCAAGATGGTTGCGGGTTTTAGTCCAAAACCAGGAACAGGCTCATACCATAACGCTGGTACCCAAATTACCCAGTACAAAGGGGGTGCTGTACTAATGGGTGTGCTGTCCTTCAGATGAGACATTAAACCAAGATCCCTTCTGCCCTACTCTGGTGCTGCCTTGGTGCGTGCCCCAGGAGGAAGTAAAATAACTCAAAGGCACGTTTTCGCCATAGACGGAGAATTTTATTAAAAGTAAAAGAAATCATACATTCAACACAGTGGTACATCACTTAAACGGAAAAAAGTAAAACTAAAAAATTAAAGCAATACAGGGAAGAAAAAAACTTATAAAAAAGGAAAAAACAATAACACAGAAATGTACACAATGAAAAAAATGCTGAAAAAAAAAATCAGGAAACCATATATGCGAGTAACATCTGCACATGAAAAAAACATTCTTTGTGCACTGAAAGCAATGTAAACAACACCATAATCAAGTGATTCACCTTGAAAGGCAACAGGTGCCTAAACCGGTACATATTTATTAAGGTTGGCGAGTCCGTTGCTTGAGATGGAGTCGTCCTCCTGCTTTTTTTTTCCCCCACAGCTGATGTTTCTGGAACAAAATCATCCCACCCTGAGGACAGATCTCTGGCCAAGGAGGCAATGGAGTCCTCAGAGTTGCCTTCCTCCTCTTCGGTGTCACCCCACTGCTTAGTGCAGGCAAATGCAGCATACCTATTGCTAGTAGGAGTGGGGACCATTTTAGCACTTTTGCGTTTAGCCTTCTTTCTCTTGCCCTGTGTGCGTGCTGTCACTACTTCCATATTCTCCTCATCTGGAGGAGGAGGATGGGGTATTTCAGGCTGTGAAGGGTTAGGGACCACATCTAGAGGGATGGGGGGGGTCAGAGGCTAAATGAAGCTCGGTCTGAGGCCTATGAGAAGTAGTAGGGAGTTCTGTACTAGGAGGCCTGGTGCCTGTCACATCCATATCAGGGGCAATCTGCTGACTGGGCTCTCCAACTGCAGTATGTCCAGTGACATTACTAGGAGGGTGCATTTCTTCTGTTCCTGGTGGGGAAGGGTCATGGGGGAGGGGCCGCATTAATCATATCCCCATACCTTTTACCAGATCCTGTTCCTGCTTTTGGACTAAAACCCGCGACCAGAAGAGTGACCCCAGGAAACAGTTGCAACAGATTTTGGAGTGGGTTGTCATTCAGTGTGTCTGCAGCTGCTTGTTCAGTGGGTCTATGCACACCTAAGGGTTCACTGAGCTGCAATACAGCATTTACCTATTACCCTTCATCGGGAGTTTACCAGTCTCTTTGGTATCTTTATTCCCACCACTCAAAGCACCAGACTTTTCTGAGTGAGTAACCCCGCCCTTCATACTTATGGAGGCAGTGACTGCAGCCAATGCTGAAACATCCTCCTGAGCTTCGGCAGCCAGGATCACCCATCAGGTGCCCGAACCCAGCTCACCACCCCCAAGGTAGCTTCGACAGACCACTCCTTAGCAACTGGGTCTGTGTAAAGTGAGAGAGCAGAAGATCAGCATCGCAGGCGAAGTTGCTTGCTTGCAAATGCCTTTCCAGGCGCATTGGACTTTCTGCTAGAGCCGCAGCCACCCAATGAGTCCAGCTTGCTCCCTACTCCTCGGCCATACTGCTGTGCGTCCTGTGGACTCAAGGCATCTTTATGATCATCTCTGCTTTGTCAGTATGGCAATGCGGCACAGAAGCAGCCCAGTTCACCAACTGTCCTGGGAGGCATTCAGCAGCACTTGAAAAATATCTTCTGAGTACATGCAGGTGAGAAAGACAACAGTTGTTCAGCTCAGTGTATCAGGAATGGGACTAGCAGGGATTCCCAACTGACGTTTTTTTTTTGTTGGTTCCTGGCTGTCGGTATTATCCGCCCTGGTCATGGACCCTATGGACCTCCACCCCGATGATAGCCTCGCGCCCCGGGTCATCCTTGGCTTAACCTCAGAGGGCGAGGTTGCTGTGCCAGCCTTAATGCCGCAAGACAAGTATCTGTTCAAGGGCGAGCCAGCATCGGAGGCAATGAGAGGTCCAGGGGCAGGGCATCACGGGGACGAGCCAGGACCCAGTGTTTTTGTCCCTGTAGGCAGGGGCGTGCAATGATGACCAGCGTCTGCCCTGCCCCGGAGAGATACAGGCGTCTGTGTATGTGTGCCAACTCAGCCTCCGCTGGGAGTCACTCGACACCAAGCACTCACACTCATCCTCCCCCCAGAGAAGGAGAGCAGTCTAAGGACACTCTATCCTTCTCCCCCCGGCCGGCCCTCCGATGACCTGGGTCCGTTCCCGAACCTGCGTTACCAGCATCGCAAGCAGAAATCCAACCACTGTGCCGGTGGGCCAGCACAACCGAGAGTTTGACGGCTGGTCAGCAGTCCCATCAAAAGGAACCCTTTGATATTCCCATGAGATATTGCCAAACCAAGTAGGGAAATGGGCAGACTAGGTGGGATGCATGGTCATTATCTGCTGACAGATTCTATGTTTCTATATCAGCTTAAGTCCCAGACGTTACAGTTGCTGCAGGGGTTTGGTTGCTTGCCTCAGTTGTAGGTTCTCCAGTGGGAATTTCATAGCTACCGACAGATCCAGAAGCAAATGATTTGATAGCTATCGACAGTCTTTCTTTTTGCTCTGAACACTTAGCTTCTTCTCCAGCTACTAAACTTATCAGATATGTTTTTTCGTTCTTCCAAAGCTTTTTTTAGCTTCTCCTCTTCCTCCAGAATAGAGGCCTGTTCTATGTGCACAAGACTGCATCAGTACCAACTCCATATTATCCATGTCCATATCTTCATCAACTCTGCAGCAGTAGCATACTGGACCTCAACTGTTACAGGTGTAGGGGAGGAGGTCCGCTCCCCTACACCCACAGCACCTTCCTCCTCATTCATCCACTGAAGTAGAAGTAGCTTGGTCCAGGTAGCTTTGTCTTTCTGTTGTTGGTAACTTTCTGGAGGTTTCTAAGCTAGAATCACATTCCAGGTACCCAATAGCTTTTTTTTTTTTTTTTAACAGCAGATTGGCAGGAAAGGAGACAGCAGGGAGACTTGGTGACGGGAGGAAGGGAACCCCAAAGGAGGAAGAAGTTACTCCTGCTGGGGGGGCTCGATTGTCCAGGGAATGGATCTAGGTACAGATAAGAGGGAGGAAAGGGAGGTCTAGTGCCTTCCAGAAGGCACAGCTCGGAGGGAGGGGGGAAAGATCCAGAGGATCGATGAAGCAGTGTGGGGGCTGAATGTCATTGTCCATCTGGGAACAAATGACCTATCCAAGGACAGGGCTAGCTTGGAACAGTTGAAAGAGGATTTCATAGGTTTGGGGCGCCTGGGAGAAAGTGGCAAGCTCCATGACATTTTTGGAAGTGCTGCCAGTCCATGGCAGGGAGGGGGATAGGAATCTCCACATTAGTAGCTTTAACTCATGGTTGAAGGCCTGGTGCAGCGAGAAGGGGTATGGCTTCACAGGGGTTTGGGGTCCTACCTAGAACGATGTGGCCCTGTACAGTTGGAATGGGTTGCATCTGTCCAGAAAGCGGGAAGCAGCCCTCAATGAACGGTTCGAACACTTCGCTGACAAGCGTTTAAACTAGCGGTGGGGGGGGCAACAAGAACAGGCAAACTCTAGCAGCCCACCCCCACTTGGTAGAGACACCAGAATGATGTTGCCAATGTCACCTGGACCAGGCATAAGGGGAGAAGCAAAGAAATTGGGGACACATGTTAAAGTTAACAGGGAAGGGAGAAAACGTCAGGGGACCAAAACCAGGAAAGGAGAGAGGACAGGCAGTAACACTTACAAGGCCACGGTGACAAATGCCCGCAGCCTGGGAAATAAAATCCCAGACATGGAGGCTGTGATACCTGAGGCAGACCTGGACATAGCAGCAATAACTGAAACCTGGTACACTGCCAGTTATAGGTAGAAAGTAAATATACCAGGTCATACACTGTTTAGAAAACCAATAAACAAAGATAGTCCTGCACTCCAAGTGCAATTGAAACCAAAGGCAATATCAATTCAATCCAAGGTTTTATTTTGAAAAGGCTTCAATTCTAACAAAGCGTGTTGCTCCTATAATGCGGCAAGCCCACAATCAAGTTATCTCCCCCAGCGCTTCGACCAATAGTATGGTCTTCCTCAGGGGGTGGAGGAAACATTCTAGCTTTGTTAGAATTGAAGCTTTTCCAAAATAAACCCTTGGATTGAACTGATATTGCCTTTGGTTTCAATTGCACTTGGAGTGCAGGACTATCTTTGTTTATTGATTTTGTATGCAGTAGGGATTAGCAACCCCTTCAGTCCTGCACCCAGCTCTACTTTTGCTGAGCACACGGCGTTTTGGAGCTTGGATTTCATACTCTGTTTAGGTAGGATAGGGGAGGCAAAAAAAGGGAGGAGTTGCCCTGTATGTCAAGGGGGGTATAAAGGCAACACAGATACAGGGCAGGCAGGGGGAGGCCGAGGCATTGTGGGTCACCCTTGAAACAGGAAGCGGCACAGCAATACGCAGAGGGGTGCTATACAGGCCTCCAGGTCAGGGGGAAGAAGTGGACAGGGACCATGAGGATGAAACACACGAAATGGCAATGAAAGGTGAGATTCTGCTGATGGGGGATTTCAATATGCCAGACATGGATTGGACCACCCAGGCAGCTGCTTCAGCCAGAAGCAGAGGCATCTTGGATTCCCTACAAGGGGCAGACCTCAGGCAGCTGGAGCTTGATCCCACCAGAGACAGGATGATTCTTAATCTAGTAATGACCAATTGGGAAAGAATCACTGATGTCCGGGTGGAGGGGGCAACTAGGATCCAGTGATCTTCACATAGTGTGGTTCAGCATACAAACAGGGATTCAGCCAAGTCTCACTAGGGTGACAGTTTTCTATTTCAAAAAGGCAGATGTCACTGAAATGGGGAGAGTTATCAAAAGTGCCCTGGAGAATAGGGGGACAGGAGGGTGGTGGAAGAGCAGTGGGAGAACCTAAAAGGAGCTACAGTGGAAGTAACAAAACAAATGCATCAGATTGGTATCAAAAGGCAAGAGAAGGAAAAGGCCATTATGGTTCTCAAAAGAGGTAGCAGAAAAGGTAACGGCTAAAAGGGCAGGGTTCCGGAAGTATAAGGAGACCCAAAGGGATCAGGACGGAGAGGGGTACCGAGAATGTCTAAAGGAAACAGGGAGGACAGTGTGGAGAACAAAGGCAAAGACTGAGGAAAGTTTAGCGTAGACAGTAAAGAAAGGAGATGACATTCTACAGGTACATCAGTGAAAGGAGAAAAATCGGGGGGAAATTGTAAGACTTAAAGGGGAGGAAGGGAAGTGTAAGGAGGGAAACATGCATAAGGCAGAAATACTGAATAAATACTTCTGTTCAGTATTCACAGAAGAGGGGAGGGCAGGGACCACAGCTGAGCATCAGATGCCTAGGGGCGGGGGGAGGTGTGACAACAGTCCATTCACGGGGGAGAGAGTACTGCAGGAACTCACTAAATTGAAGGCGGACAAAGCAATGGGACCAGACGGCATACACCCAATGATACTACGGGAGCTGCAAAGACAGCTAGCAGAACCTCTGGCAGCATTGTTCACAGAGTCACTTAACACAGGCTTGGTGCCACAGGATTGGAGGAGGGCACATGTCATCCCTCTACACAAATTAGGCAGTAGGGAGGAGTCGGGCAACTATAGGCCAGTCAGTCTGACCTCGGTAGTGGGGAAGATCATCGAGGCACTTGTTAAGGAAAGGATAGTGGGACTGTAGAGGGGTTGTACACTAACAGATGAACCAGACACCAGACTTCAGGTTCAACACACAGTCTCTGTATGATGTTTATTCAAAATACAAGAAATAACCTTCTGCAATGGCATATTTCTTCTTCACTACATCAGTTTGCAGCAACAGACTACGAATGTCCTTTCTCTGCACTTAGCACCTACTGACACTGATCTCTAATTCAATTCACTAATTGAGATGTAGCCACCACCCCTATGCAGGCCCCAATTTGCTTGGGTAGTGGGGGCCCAAAAAGAAAAACAAAACAAACTATAGACAAAGAATCTCAATGCAGAATCACTGAAAGAAGGTGTACCCAAAGGGCACTGGCAACAAATCAAGTTTCAAAGAAATATATCATCATACACACTTCCATAATGCAGTGCATCATGGGATATATGCAAATCATGGCATTTCTTACTTAAGTTTGCAACAATATACATGCATTTTAAATAATACAACTAGCTTAATTTCTATAATAGTCACCTAGTACTTTTTACCATTACCAAAAACACCTAGTGCCATGGTATTTTCAACATTTACAGGTTTCATAAACATAAGGTATATACATCAAGGTATTTTATAACATAGTACTATTACATACTAAATCCAACAATAAACACAATCTGTTTCACGTACTCTTGAGGTCACCACAATAACCTCCCTGTACTAGGACCTAAGAGGAAAAAGGAAAATTAAAGAGGACACTGTAGCATTGTTGAGGGGTGCCACAGGTGCAACCCTATGGACTTGTGAAAGGCAAGGATTAGCTTTAAAGAAGAACCTGTTGTGTAAGTTGGGCAGGTCTGTCCAAGAGTGGCAGGAGCCCCGTCTCAGAGGTATCTGGAAGCCATCGCTCAGACCCCAAGCAACACGGGTTGTTAGGTGGTGGTCGTGGCCAGACAAATCTATAGACTCTCTTGACTGGGTGACTAAGGAAGCAAATCAGGGAGCGCGTGGACATAGGCTACCTTGATTTCAACACTGTCCCACACAGGAGACTGGTTAACAGGATGGGTATTCTGGGCTTGGGAGACAAGGTGGTAAACTGGGTTAGGAACTGGCTAATGGACAGGAGACAGTCGGTGGTGGTAAATGGAGTACAATCTGAGGAGAGGAGGGTGACCAGCGGAGTACCTCAGGGATCAGTCCTTGGACCAGTTTTGTTCAATGTCTTCATCAGTGACATTGCAGAAGGGCTGGAAGGAAAGGTCTGCCCGTTTGCGGATGACACAAAGATTTGTAACAGGGTGAATACTCCTGAAGGGGTGGAGAAAATGAGGGACCTGGGGAAGCTTGAGAAATGATCTGCAGAGTGGCAACTGAGGTTTAATTAAAAGTGCAAAATCATGCACCTGGGACGAGTAACCCTGATGAGAGCTACAGGATTGGGGGGTTGCTGACAGTCACCAAAGAGGAAAGAGACCTGGGAGGTTACGATTTCAGATGACCTGAAAATGTCAAAGCAGAGCACAAAGGCAGCAGAGAGGGCCAGTGGCATGCTGGGGTGCACAGCAAGGGATAGCACCAGCAGAAGGCATGGGGTAGTGATGCCATTAAACAAAACCCTGGTCAGACCTCACATGAAGTACTGTGTGCTTTTCTGGAGGCCGAACCTTCAAAAGGACATTAACAGGCTGGAGGCGGTCCAGAGAAGGGCGACTACGATGGTACAGGGCTTGCACCACAAGACTTATGAGGAGAGATTAAGGGACCTCAGTATGTATTCGCTGGAGGAGAGGAGGGAGAGAGGGGACATGATCGAAACATTTAAGTACCTCAGGGGCATAAACAGGGTGCAGGGAGGAAATCTTCCAATACAGGAGGAGTACAAGAACTAGGGGGCATGACATGAAATTGGAAGGTGGCAAGTTAAGAGGGAATGTGAGGAAGTTTTTCTTCATGGAGAGGGTGGTAGATGCATGGAATGGTCTGCCATAGAAGGTGATGGGAGCGAGCACTGTGGCTGGATTTAAACATGCATGAGACAGGCATAGGGGAACCACAGAGGTTAAGCAGGGGGAGGGTCAAAAGCTGTAATCAAGTAACAGAACTTACGGGCAGACTGTTAGGGCCTAGCAGTCCTTATCTGCCGAAAATTTCTATGTTTATGTTCAGTCGGCCATCGTGGCAGACTGCCAAAATGGCCAGGGATCTCCCTACAGAAACAGCACGGCATTTTCCCTGGTGCCCTGGCTAACATTCCCTTTCCCGAAAAGCTGGTTCATACAATTGTCCAAGGCAGTGTGTGGGTGTTGATGTGAGAAATGGCTACCACTACACATTTATAGTCACTTCACTACCAGTCTCTCATTGTTGGTAAAGCATATTTGGGATACAATGTGAATGAAAAGCACAGTACAAATGCTAATTATTCTTCTCCTTTCCCCCTTGATCATTCTGTGCAGCAAGCGCTCCTTCAACCTGTCCAAAAGCCAGGAGTCCCCTCATCTTCTACAGCAGAACCTACTGAACCCCCCAGTTACCACTGCTATCCCCTCGAAGAGCTTAAGAAGCCACAGAACTTTCCTTATCAGAGGGAAGGGAAGGCAGGGGAGGCAGGTTCTAGCATCACTCCCATGTTGATAGAGTGCAGAGGTCATCATTCACAGGGCACAGCTGTTCTCTTCCTGGTTTGCCACCCACTGTCCCACCCTCACTCCACCGAGGAACGACTCAGCATGAGATTCCTTCTGACTAGTCCGAAATGGGCTGTGTGCCTGGCCATGTGGTACTACCCCAGGTTGAAGGAGTCATGGGAGTGCTTCAGAGGCACTCTCTTAAGACTTGTAGGTATCTTAGGGCAATATGCGGAATGTCAAGGCACCATACATGTTACTAATACCCCCAATCAGCTATAGTCGGTAATACTAATCCGATGGAAGGTTTTTTTTGGGGGGGAGGTGAAAGAAAGCAGAGAGGCATGGTACAGTACTTTAATTTCAACCTCCCACCCCCAAAACTGTTTAGCAGTGTCCTGCTGAGCCTCTGACTCCATTCCAGATATGCAAAGGAGGAAATGCGAGTGCAGAAATGTGAGGGTGGGGGTCATGAGGCAGTATCTGAAGGGTCCCACAGGTCCACGGTTGTTGTAGAGGCTGGAAATGAGGAGAACCAAGATAAGCACTCAGCTGGATGGCGAACTGTGTAAATCTGGGGGGGAAAGGGGTAAGAGGGCCCGGCCCACCCATGACACAATGATGGGCCCTTTTTTTGCAAGGAACTGGATGCAAGACACAATTGCATCACACGTTCATGTTCTGTGTCACACCAGTGTTATGATTTTCTCACCAGTCCAGAGTTGTGTATTTCTGCTCACAAGACTCGCTCTCCCTGGGCCACTAGTGAGGCAGCTGTATAGCAGTAGGACTCTCCCATCCACAATCCCTGAGGCAGAAGGGGTCTGAGACAGACACTCGGCACTGCTTTTGCAACACAATATGTGACATCCTGGGCTTGTGATATGTAATGGGGTTGTCAACTTTGTAAACTATGCTACTTCTCATTCATGCATCAGGTCAGTGGCTACAACGGCACTGTTTCTACAAACCAGCCAAACCACTTAAAACTGTTCAGTGAATGCTACCAGACAGAGATTCAAGCCCAAAAGCATTTTCCCCATTACAGAAATATAGAAGCTGACAGCAGATAAGGGCCACATGTTCCATTCAGTCTACCCTTTATTGTTACATTGCTTACACCGTATACCCCTCCAGGTCTACGGCACTTTCTCTGCCACCCCTTACCTATACCTTATGACTCCCTTGTGCTTATCCCAGGCTTGTTTGAATCAAACCATTGTTTTCGTCCCACCCTCTGCTGGAAGACCATTCCAGGTTTCCACCATCCTTTCTGTGAAAAATGATTTCTCACATCTCTCCTAAACCTAACCCCCGAGTTTCATATCATGGCCCTTGTTCTGGAGCACCTCTTCCTCTGAAAAATACCTCCACTTGTACCTTACTCACACCTGTGAGGTATTTAAAGGTCCCGATAATATTCCCCCCCCCCCAAGGGTGTACATGTTTAATTCCTTTAGCCTCTCCTCATAGGATATTTGATGTACTAGACCCTGTGCCATCTTGGTAGCCCTCTTTGGATGGCCTCCATCCTGTCTATGTCCTTCCGGAGATGTGGTTTCCAGAACTGGTCACAGTACTCCAGGTGGGGTCTTACTAAACACCAACATAGTGGCAACACCATTTCCCTCTTCCTGCTGGTAATTCCCCTACCTATAACATCCCAGCATCCCACTAGCTCTCCCAATTGCTTTGTTGCATTGTCTGGCCATCTTCCGGTCATCTGATATAATGACCCCCAGGTCTCTTTCCTGCTTGGCTGCTGCTAGTATCTTTCTCCCCATTTTTTACTGCACCTCCAGTTTCTGTGACCCAAGTGCATTTTTTTCGCATTAAACCTTAGCTGCCAAATTTTTGACCACTTCACCAGTCATTGCAAGTCTCTTTCCATCTTTTGCACCCCTCTGGAGTGTCCACACTGTCACAGATCTTGATGTTGTCCAAAAAGAGGCAGACCTTCCCTTTCAGTTCCTCTGCTATGTCACTAATGAAGACATTAGAGAGGACTGGCCCGGGGGGCGCTGTAGAGCACACTTGCTGAATAGACGCGCTTTGCTTCGGCTCTACACTTTCTGCACATCTAAGCTTAAATAACCTATTTTATTTACAACCTGTAAACTATATAACTAGAGAAACTTACAGATCTCATGGACAGGAATATGCAGATACCCATTCTAACCATGGTGCAACAGAGTAAAGGAGATGGAGGAGGCTCAAAAAATCAGCCTCATGTAGAGCAACAGGCCACACCGCAGCCAGCGGCAGCTTCAGGGTCCAGTGATCTGCCATGGCATGGCAGTCCGTGATGGCCTCAATGACAGCAACAGATGGGAAAGTGGAAGAAATCCTAAAACGTTTTGGGGAGCAGGATCTCAAGATCGAGCAGGCTAACCAAACAGCGACTGTGGCGGAGGCTCAAGCAACTAAAGCCCTCTCCACAGCCAGCAACCTGGTAAAGAAAATGGGCAGCTTCGATTTCACTTAGAAGCCCTGGAAAATACACAACGGGCAGTCAATTTACGTCTGGTCAATCTCTCGGATGGGCCCGACATGATGCTATTTCTGCAAGACTGGCTCCCAGGAATCCTTAAAGTTAGACACTGCTTCAGCTTCTGGTATTACTCGGGGCTATAGAGTAACCCTGCATGCGGCACCGGCACTGCAGGATTTGCCACGAACAATTCTATTAGTAACAACTGGAGTATATACTAGAGACCTTTACTTACAGGCTGCTCGGGCTTCACAAACTTTTCAGGATGACGGGGCAACTCTCCACCTCTTCCCCTATTTATCTTTTGCGACTCGCTCCAGAAGAAAAACGTTTGACAGGGTAAGGGCTCGCTTGAGAAGCCTAGGGATCACACACACTCTGTTAATGACCTCATGCCTCCGGATCCATTACGAAGGCCACGCATATTAATTCTTGGATCCACATGAAGCGGGTAAGAAGGTGGACGCGTTCGAAAGGAAATTTGCTGCAGCTCCGTTGCCGAACGAAGAATCGGAAGACGACAACTTGAAACCAGCCTGAGTTCCTTAACTTTTGTTTCTGACCACCAGCAAGAAAGAGATTTAACATTTAACCTGGACTGGGGTTTGATTTAAGTTTCTTTATGTTATTAAATACAACATACCACATTTGGGAAAAAGGTTTTGAACAGCTCCAGAGTTAACTGGGGCTACCCATCTGGGCAGAGGTACTCTGTTCATATAGAAATTAAAATGGTGGTTGCCGCCTTTACTAATGCTCTCTCTTATTCCGGCCCATTTTCCCTCTACTCCTCTCCCCCCCCCCCACAACATTTCCCCATACCAGGTCTTCTCTGATGCATTCCCCCATCTTTGTAAAGTCAGCCTTTGTGTTCTTATTGCCCAGAACCTTCTGAGAACAAGGTTATATTGTGTCCAGCTGCAAGCAGCCTTCCACAAACTTAGTGATGCTCCCAAAACAGATGCCTTCTGAGGTCACTGAAACAATACTGGTTATGTAGATCACCCAGAGTAGCCTGAACCAGTTTAACCAGTTCACCTCTGGGATGGTCTAAATAACTTACATCACAGAGCAGCACAACCTTCCCTTGAGGTTGTAGCAGTTTATTCCAAGTAGACAACAGCTCTGCACCAATGGCTAAACCCCAGAAAAT